>VALG01006912.1:14328-58300 GCA_009835305.1 Ipomoea purpurea
AATTCAAATGAAAAAAAAAAAAAAAATTCTTGTGTGTTTGCTATTATTTTGTTCTAAAAAGAATTTGATTTGTGTCAAAATATATTTAAAAAAAAGTTTTTATGTTTCTTTTTTTTTAAAAAAAAATTGTTAATGGGTATTATGTTAGAATTGTAATTTTGTTGGTTATTTTTATTTTTAAAAAAAAAAAATAAAGAGTAAATGTTATAATTTTTGTTAACTATTTTTTTTTAAAAAATTATGTGTACATTTCTCATTTGTCGTATCTACATTTGCGGAAATTGTACTTGTGTGATTTCTGTAGTGGATTTAAAAAGCCCATTCAAATGTAAACCATTTTTTTGGGAAACAAAAAGAAAATCAAGGGGTTTTTTTTAAGGAAGAAAAAAAAAAAAGATATGAATAAAAACCTCGCCAATAGCGAACTGGGGCGGAAAAACAAAATTTCAATAGAAAAAAAAAAAAAAAAAAAAAAAAAAATAAAAAAAAAAAAAAAAAAAAAAATTAAAAAAAAAAACGGGAAGCGTCGTTTTGCAATTCTCGGAGCAACAAGGCAAAGCGCCAACGCCGTTGGTGGTGGTTTTGGACCTAGTAAGAATAAAAATTGCGTGAGAAAAGGAACCCACCCCAAAGATTTTCTTTGGAAAGGGGGAAAAAGGTTAAATTTGTTTCCATAGAAGTTTTTCCCGACAGTCGTCCCCTAAAAAAAAAAAGAAAAGGTCCGTGCCCAAAGAAAGAGAACAGCTCGGGTTTTGGGCCGCCAGGCCGCGAAGTTCGCTGCCGTCAATTAAAAAAAATTTTCCGTATCGGCTCCTTCGGCCAAAACAAAAAAAAAACCCGCCGCTTCCGCGCTTTTGAATAAAAACTAAAACGTTTCCCATGAAGCTCGCGCATATTGGCATCCGGAAAAGAATTCGCGTCAATTGCTTAAAAAAAACCTTTTTTCGGCATTTTTTTTAAAACCTCACAAAAAAAAATGGAATTTTTTGTTTGCTTCGCTCTGCAAAAGCTCCATCGCAATGCCAAAGCTTAGGATGAATTGTTTTCCCAAGGTCCCTGGGCTTTGCCGGATTTTTCCGCCGTTCCTCTTGCCGCGACCGAAAAAAAAGTCTCAATTTAAGAATTTTTTTTTTTTTTTTTGAAAGAAAAAAAATTTTTAATTTGTAAAATTTTATTGAAAAGAAAAAGATTTTATCTTTTTTTAAAAAAAAAAACAAAATATCATTTTTTTAGAATTCTGGTTAACGTCACCACCCCCTCTCCAAGTTAAAGCGAACAAAACAAAAAAGCTCAATTTGAAACTTTGAATTTTTCTTGCAAAAAAACTTAAAAAACATAATTTTGTTGTTGTTTTCAAAGGGGGGAAATCCCAAAATTTGGCACCTTTTTTAATTTGAGGTTTCCAGATTGAAGTCGAAAAATTGGCCAAAAACTTTAAGTGTTTGCAAAGATTTGAAAAAGTGACTTATTTTGGACCTTAAATTTTCCAAGAAAAAAAAAAAAAAAAAAAAAGAAAAAAAAAAAAGAAAAAAAAAAAAAAAAAAAAAAAAAAAAAAAAAAAAAGAAAAAAAAAAAAAAAGAAAAAAAAGAAAAAAAAACTTTTTTTAAAGAAGGAAAGTTTTAAATTAAAATTTTTTTTGAATTATAGAAAGTCCCCTAGGTACTTGAAGGACTTGTGTTCGCAAGGAAAAAAGCACGGGATGGGACACTCGGATGTTTTTTCCGTTTCAAAAAAATTCCACTATTTGTCGGGAATTGCGGGGATTTTGAAAATATTTTTGAAAGTTTTTTGCCTATCCGTTTTCTTCTTTTGAAAAAAACTTTTACAAAAAACGTCCTATCGGGATGATTTTTTGCTATTTGGGTCGGGATTTCGGGAAGTATTCGGAAGAGTCGGAATGTTCGGGAGAATAAGAACCTTAATTCGGATTTTGGAAAGAAGGTTTCGAGGTTCTGGAATAAATTGGGGGAAAAAAAAATAAAAAAAACTTTTGAAAAAAGAAAAAAAATTTCATTAAAATTATTGGGATTTTAATGCTCTTTTTAAATATTGATTTTAAAAGTAATCCTTAAATCTACCAGAAGTTTCTATTTACAAACAAAGCAAAATTAGAAGTTAAAAACAAATAAAATTAAAAAGGTTGAAAAACAAAGAAAAACTAAAAAGAACATTGGCAAAAAAACAAAAAAACTTTTTTAAATTTTGGTGAACAGTTTTGGCAGAGCTTAAAAAAAAATAAAAATTTTAAAGGTTTTAACAAAAAAAACAAAAAAAAAATTGCAAAGAAAAAAAGTAAAAACAAAACCAATAACAAAAAATGAAGTATAAAAGTTTTTTAAAGTGTTTTAAAAAAACCTTCCAAAAAAAAACATCAAAAAGAGAAATTTTTGAAGTTAAAATTCACCCTTTTAAACAGTTTAAAAAAAAAAAAAAAAAAAAAAAATTTCAAGCGAAAAGGACAGCCAATAATTTGTCTATTCTCCCCTTGAAGTTAAAATCGTCAGATCTATAATGGTGCCTTTTTTTTCTTTTCAAAAAATCCTATTAATTCTAATCCACCCATTTTCTTTTATAAATTCAATTCTTTTCTTTTCTCTTGTTTTTTATAATATTTGATATAAAAAGAATACTTTATTTATTATTCCTCCTTTAATATTAATTTCGAAATGTATAATATTTTTATATAAATATAACGATTAAATTTAGAAACAAAAACGCGTAATGTAAGACTTTAAACAAGCGTTTAATAGAAAGCGTAAAAAGTTAAAACCGAAATATGTATTCGCCTGTAAGGGGGGGCATTTCAGGGGTGCTTAAAAATAGCTTTTTTTCTTTTTTGTGCTTATAGGCTTTCCGAAAAGAATTTTTGCAATTTTCGCGATTTTCGCAAAGGCAAGGATTATGTTTGGGCAAAAAAGAAATTGCTTTAAAAGAGAAAAATGTTTGTTAAATTTTATAAGGGCGACAATGGGAAGCGCCGAAAAAAATAAAAGCAAAGAGCACAACGTTTTTTTATTTTATCTCCATTTTTTTTTTTTTGTTTTTTTTCTATAGTTTAACCTCTCAAATATAATATTATAGGTGGTGTGGTATATAATGTATTTATTATGTCATATTTATCATTTTGCCATTATATATATATATGATATATATATATAAATATATATATTATAAATAAGTTTATATAAATGATATATCTATATATATATATATTTTATATTATTATATATATATTATTGATTTAAAAAAAAAATGCCTTGAAAAACAAAAGAAGAAAATCCCAAATTTAAAAGAAGGATTTTGAGGGAGTTAAAAATACCAAGAAAGAATTTTCGAAGGAATGGCAAAATTTTGTATGTTTTATATTATTTTTGTAGTATTTTATATAATATATATTTTAAATTTTATTTTATTTTCTGAAAAATAAAGAAGTTTGAAATGACTTGGGCTTTCCAAAAACTTTTTCTTATATATTTTTTTTATATATTATTTTTTTTCTTTTTTTCATTTATTAATTTTTAAAATTAAACTAGAAAAGGTTTGCCAAAAGAAAAGAGCCACTTTAAAAGACCTTTTTTAAAAGAACTCTTAAAAAAAGAGTTTTCATTCTTCGTTGAAGGGCGCATCAAAAAAAAAAAATATATCTATATATATTTATAATATATTCATATATATATATATAAAATAATATATATATTCATATATAAAATATTTAATAAATATATTAAAAAATTAATTTTAGTTTACAAACAAGAAACAATATAAAATAATACTGAAAAAAAAAAATAAAAAAAACATTTTTAACAGGAAACGAATGTTGTATTGGCAAGGCATTGAGTGGTTAGAAGTAGTTTTTTTCCATGCCCCTTTTTCCAGTGTTTATACTCTGCAATCAAAAAAAAAAAAAAACAGGTTTAAAGTATAAGAAGTAAGAATTAAGAATTCTTTAAAGGAATCTTACAAAGTTACAAAAAAAAAGTTAAAAAAAAAAAAAAAAGAAAGAAATGAGTAAAAAAAAAAGAATAAAAATAAAAATATAATTTTAAACCTTTCCCAAAATCTTTTTCAAAAAAAAAAAAAACCTTTTCAAATTCTTAAAAAAAAATTTTTTCCTTTTCAAAGGTGAAATTGGCGGTTTGATTTATGGTAAAAAAACAACCTCAAGAAATTTCCAAAAAATTCTTGGGGTAAAAACACAAGTAAAAAGGCTTTCCCCAACAGAATAAATTTTTTAAGGGAGTCAAAAGGAAGCCTCCTAAAATGCATCAAAAAAGCAAAGCCCTTTCCCAACTTTTGGTGAGAGAACCTAAAAAATGCCAACTCTCAAGTATTTTTTTTTGTGTTCTATAATTTTAATATTAAGATATCTGTGTGTTTATTATTAATAATATTCTGCTATTATTTATTAAACAAATTCGTTAAAGCCGATTTTATTGGAGGAAAAGAAAATTAGGAGAAAATTCTCTTCACTATTGATTCTTCCCCAACCCCACTTTTAAGGGGAAAAAAAACACATTCAAAAAAGAACTTCAAACAAAAACTGGGGATTCATTTTCCATCCCTCCAACGCAAATATTTTTTCACTCAAAACAGTTAAAAAAAAAAATTTGTTTAAAAGCTTTATGTCGTTTGCTTAAAACTTGCTGGTCCCCCACCCACCCCACTTTTTTTTCTCCAAAAAAAAATCTTCTTTTTTTTTTTTAAAGTTTTTCACTCTTTCATCCTTTTAAACAGAAAGCAAGTGGACCTACCCAAAAACTGTACAAAAAAGTAGTAGGGCTGTTGAAGCGGGAAGGGCTGGAACAAAAAGTTTTGGTGTTGTACAAAAAGAGAATTGAAGTTTTTTTGTCGAAAAAAAGGAAGTATGTAGGCTTGGCATAAGTTTTCATTTGGTTTTACAAAATTTTGCAACCAAAATTTGTAAAATTTTCGGGGACCTTGGCAAAAAAAAAAAACTATTCTTTGCGTTTTGTCCTCTCCATACAAAAAAAACTGGGAGCAAAAAACAGAAAAGAAAAAAGAGCATCAAGCCGAAGGATCAGACGCGAGAAAAGAAAAAAGAAGAAACAAAAGGATGCACTAGGGTTTCTGCTGTTCCGACAAACGCTATTAAATAGGAATACATAATGAAAAGGATAGAAAAAACACAAAAAAACTCATTAAGGCCATTAAAAAAATTCTAAAGAAGACCATGGGACGTGTTTTGTAAATATACGAGCAATATATGGAACAGGGGAACAGAGAGGAAAAAAAGGAAGAACCTCAACAGGGATCACAAAAAAAAAGGAACAAAAAAAAAAACTAGGGTTTCTTGCCTCTCCGACATAAAGTTAAAAGATCAGAAAGACGGAAAAATTTTAAAGAAACACAAACAATTTAAAAGTCATTTTGAAAGAACTGTAAGCCAGAAAACCAGAAAAAAAGCAGAGAATATACGAAAAGGCATAAATCGAACAATCGATAAGCGAGCAGCGAAGAAAAATGCGAGCAGACTCAATAACAAAACGAATCACAAAGAAAAAAAAACACCGAAAGCCAAAAGATAAGACAAAAAGAAAATGAATAACTAAAGTTTCTTGATTCGGTACATCTCTGTTCGCCCCCCTTAAAAATTTATTTTCGTTCCCGGAAAAGGAAGGAGAAACAACAACCCCCACCGCCACAGGGCTCTAGATCAAAGATCCCAGTCCAAGCGTTTTTCACCCAACG
This sequence comes from Ipomoea purpurea, assembly GCA_009835305.1. Lineage (NCBI taxonomy): Eukaryota > Viridiplantae > Streptophyta > Magnoliopsida > Solanales > Convolvulaceae > Ipomoea > Ipomoea purpurea. The sequence continues at coordinate 20,039 of VALG01006912.1, forward strand.
ACCAAACGCGCTCGAAGAAATAAAGGCGCTTTTCCACCAGTCGGGGCCGCAGCGCGGGAACAAAAAATTCGTAGCAAAAAAATCTGGGGGGAACAGTCGAAAGAACTCTACGAGAAGCCACAAGAAAGGGAGGACGTCCAGGGAAGTTCTGTGCAAAAAGGGTGAGAAGGGCGAGAGAGAGTGCGAGAGAGCTTCTTTTCGAAGAGAGAGTCTCAGGGAATAAAAGGGGAAGTTGAGCGGAAAAAAGACTAAAAAGACTTCGAAGAACAGAGAGGTTGAATGACTGTTGAGACAAGAGAGGGGAACTCAAGAAGGAAAAAAAGAAAGGGAGATTGGAGCCGGAGGAATTTGAGAAAGGTGAGAGAGAGAGAAGTTTAGGAAGAGCAAGGGAGAAGAACGAGGAAGGAAAGGGAGAGATATTGAAGAAGAGTGAAAAAGAGAAAGAAAGTGTCGCGAGAGAGAGAGAAGGAGATGCGAGAGAAAAAAAAGAGAAGGAGGTGAGGGGCTTGCGCCATCGGCTTCCACAAGGGGCCTGGGGTCAAGCGGGGTGAGTTGTTGGTTTGTAAACGAAGGGGCCTGTTAAATATACTGGTGCCAAAAGCTCGTCGATACGAACGTTTCGGGCGTGTTACTAGAGGCCAAGGTTTGACACGAATTTCAAAAAAGAAAAAACCGGTTAAGACCGCCCGTTTAGGTTGTTGAGTCGGATTGGTTCGAGACGGAGCTTCGAAGGAGAGAGAAATAAAAAAAAAAAAAAAATCCAAAAAACCCGCTATCCGGTGAACCTTTCCCTGGTTAATTCCGAACGTCTCGTTTATTTTTTGGCCGTTTCGTTCGGATTATGGCTAATCGGAAACCCACCGGGCGGGTCGGATTTTGAACTGAGGTTGGGTTTCGAAAGTTTTTCGGAGAATTTTCGGACACGGGGCGTTCGTTCGGGTTCGTTGGTCGTTGTTGAAACAAGCCCTTTTTACCTTTAGGTACTTAGGGATTGATTTTAAGTTGTTACAAAAAAAGTGAAAAGTTTAGATTCCAAAGGAATAGTGCTTCAAGAACTATTGACCTTTTTGTAATGATTCAATAATTTTGTTTCCTTTGCCGCACTTTTTTTAAAAAAAATTTTAAAAAAGAAAAACCAAAAAATTGCAAAAAATCTCTGACGTGAATATACTTTGTGTCTGAGGTTTTTGTGGTTCCAAAAAAGAAGTGTTTTGGTTCCCGTTATTTCGTATGCTAAGCCTTTTTCAAAAAAACTAGAGATTCGGTTGATCACCTTACCAACAACAAAAAAAGAAGGTGTTGAAAATCAATTGTTGAAAAAGTTAAACAAAAAAAAAAAAAAAGAAAATCAAAGAAAACTTTTCCTTGAAAACCAAAAAAAAAAGAAAAGGTTTCTAAGAAACTTTAACGAAAAAAAAAGAAAAGAAAAAACAAATACGGGGTCTTTGAAAAAAGGTTCCTAAGGTTGGAATTTTGTTATTCAAATCTTTTTTTTTTAAAATTTCCCAAAAAAAATTAATTCCTCCAATTATTGATTTTTAAGAAAGGTCTTGATGCCACGAAAAAGAATGTTTTTTAGTTGCGATTTTGATTTAAAATTCTGATTTTAATAAAGATTTTTGAAAAAAGAAATGACTTATTTACAACGCATAACAAAAACGAGGAAAAGCTTTTTACCCCTCTTTCTTTGGGAACGAAGGCGCTGGTATTAAAAACTTTCTCTTCCAAAGGCTGTCGCTTACAAAAGTTCCAGATCCGAGGAGGCTGTCGGGAAGATCGCCTATTGTTTGACCGTAGAAAAGCAAAAAACCAAGCAACAAAAAAAAAAGGCCACGTTTCGCATGATTGGGTTGTCCCTTGCTACAAAACAGATCTAAACCCGAGGTCCGAATCTGTTTCCCTTTTTTCTTTAGCGCCCCGTCGAGTTTACTGTTTTGTCAGAGATTCGTTCCCCACCCCGCTACGCGGGGGAGACCAAACGCCCCACCCTCAAAAACCCAAATTCCCCGAAAAAATTTCCCAGTTGTTCCCTGAGAAAGGGGGGACCCGCTCATTAAAAAAAAAACAAGCCTTCATTTTCGGCGCGTCTTTGTTGTTTTTAAAAAAAAAAGAGTTCTTCTATTTGTCGTTTTGTGCGGTGTTTAAAGACCTTTAGGTAAAAAGCAGTTTTGAACTTTTTCTGCGTTTTTGTTGTTTTAAAAAAAAACCGCCCCAAAAAAAAAAAAAAAATTTATTTTTTAACAAAAAGAAAAAAAATAGTTTTTAAAAAAAATTTAAATTACTTTTTCTTTTTTGCGTTCTTCTCCCTTGAAAAATTTTTAGTTTTTTCAAAAAAAAAACATGTTTTATTTTAGAATGAGTCTTTTCACTACACAAGCGCACAAAGCTTTTTTTTGCTTCAGTTGTTTGTTAACTTTTATCAAGAAAAATTGAAAATTTAAATTTCATTAAAATATTTAGTAGTTTCATTTTAAAAAAAAATAATTTTTTTTTAATTTGTAAAAAGAAGAGAAGTTTACGACTTTTTTTTAACTGTATTTTTACTTAAAAATTTTTTTTCCTGAGCGTAATTAAGGGTGTAGAATATAAGAAAAAAAAAAAAAAAAAAAAACAAACTCGTTTAAAAAAAGGCAAAATGGTTAAATGAAAACAAAACCGCTCGTTTTTACAATATTTAACTAAAAAGAAGAAATTTTCAGTAAAAATACGGGGAACCCTTCTAAAGTTTGGTTGTGTTATTTTTTTCTCTTTTTGTTTTTTGTGGGGGGCGGTTGACTTGAACAAAAAAGAGTTTGGAAAGCTAATTTAAACCCAAATTTCTTCCTCCTTTCATCGAAAAAAAAAAAAAAGCGTTTAAAATTAATGACCTATTTTTTACGCAAAAAGTATAAAATAAAAAAGAAAAAAGTGAAAAGAAGTTACCAAAAAAAAAATTTCGCTATTTTAAGGAAAAATATAAAAAAAGTGTTTTGATCTTTTTTTGACCAGAAATTTGGGTATTGGAATTTTTTAACTTTAAAAAAACAAAAATTCCAGCCATGGGCTTCCAAAATCGGGAATTTTTGGCAAGTTTTAGGTATTATAAAAACAAAAAATAATTTAAGTAATAGAACTTTCGGGTTACAAAAAGTAGTTATTTGAAAATGATTTTTTAACTTGAAATAAATTTATAACGCTTCCTTAACAGTTTGACTTAAAAAAAAAGCGTTTTGGGATTTTCGCATGAGAGCGCAATTAAAAGTTCCAAAAAGGGCATCATTATGTAAAAATTCAATAAAAAAAAAACATGTTGTTTTGCTTAAACCGGCCCAAAGGAAAACAAAAAAAAAAAAAAATCTTAAACAGGAAAAAATTTGCGGGCTAAAAAAAGGTAAAAAACAAAAAGAAAAGAAAAGAAAAAGAAAAAAAAAAATACGCGTCGTACTTTCCGTTACATTAAAAAACAAAAAAACCAAGAGAAATAATTATTTTAAAAAATTTAATGTGCTGATTACACAGGAATGCCGGCTTAAAAAAAATTCCCAAGTCCTCCTTCTTTTCCCCGAGTTTTTGGGTGTTCAAACCGTATTTAAAAAAGTGGGCAAATTTTTTACTGTTCCAAAATATTACCATTCAAAGAAAAAAGAAAAGAGAAAAAAAGAAAGCTATTTAAGAAAAAAGATAAAGAAAAAATAGAAAGGTACTATTGAAAGGAAATTTGCATTTGTTTTGCCAAAAATTTTAATTTTTTCAAATTTTGATCACTTACAAAAAGTGAATACTTGGATACCAATTAACTTACCGAGAATTTAGGGCATTACGTGACGCGAATTCATCCTTTGATCACTTACAAAATTAGCGATACCTAGCCAGGCTTGAAATCAAGTTTCTCTTTTTCTTTTGATTTTGCGCCGTAGGGTGGACTCGGAGTTTGCCAATCTGTAAACCATAATTGTTGGGAGTCGTTCCGGCGAATTATAACCACTACATTTTTTTTCTTGTGCAGGATTTCTAAGGACTACCTCCTACCCAAAGCTAATTATATGATCGAAGGCCCTTCTATTACTTAAGTGATGACACAATCCTTCCCACGTTCAACCCACACCTCCCCCAGGTTATTAATCCGCGCGGTCCTCCGCGTGCTGGCAGTGAACATAATGAGTTCATACAAGTAATTAAGACGTTTGATCTGTAATAATATATTGAGGAAAAAATCACTGATTTGGGTCCCTGTAATTGTTTCCTGCGTACATCAATGTAGCTGCATAGTTTGTCCAATCTGTTTAGACTAATGTGATACTGCAAATTGTTGGGGTAACATTTCATCAATCTAACACCCTTGTCGATGGATCCAAAATATGTCGGAGGGTGGGTTCTTTTTTTCAATTTTCAATTTTCATCAGATTGTGGATCATCTAAAAACGTTTAATTGACCAGATTATAAACAATCGAGGATCAAATAGATTGAAATGGAGAAGACCGTAGGATTGCGATGACAGGTGCGTAAACAATTAAGAGACGTGAAAAATATTGATGTTTGCCGCGTTATTAAAGCTCAACTATTTCTGTAGATCACTCAATGTGATAACACTATCGATTAATACGGAAGCAAAAAGGAATAAAAAACACCCAAATAATTGCAAGAAAAAGTGTCTCAAGGGTGACCGATAACGATATTGCAGAAGTGTGGATAGAGAGGAAAGCTGACAGCCTTGAAGCATGGCAAATGCACCACCAGGGAAGTGTACAATTGCAATTGTAAACGTCCCAATCGCTTCGGTCCCCACGCTTCACGTCTTTATTCCTTACAACACAATCACTCTCGAATTTCATGGTGTACATTCAACAGAAAAGATAATAGCTTATATTCAATTTTGGGAGACAGAATTTATACTGAACGAATATATGGTGCTGCATGACCAGGAGGTGTGTATATTAAGTTTATAAACGTTTTCTTGTATCTCTCAACGTATTTTACGAAGATCAAATTCTATACAGCGCAAGCCGATTTTTTATCAAAGCACTATATTTGATACACGCTTAAAATTATTGATTCTTGATTTTTTCTTGTGTTTTCCTACACCAATAACCAATATTTTCTAACACCACGGATTCACTGTAATTCGCTCATTCTAGATGCTGTGCACTCTGAGTTGCTGGAAGAAAACACTTGCATGGACTAGCATTTCGATTCCAGTAGATGATACTCTCAGTTGCTTCGAAGTTAAATTCACTGTAGACTCGGAGTTTGTTACTCAAGGAGTGAGTCGATGACCTTCAAGCATACTCACTACGGGGCTGACAGGTTGATGGCTCGTATGGGCGGTGAAGAGTTTTAGTACTAAACCCAAAGCACTTGGATCATTGCTGAGTGCCTGCTTCTTTAGTCAAAGATCAGAAGCCCAATCTTGGAGTCTGTTAGCTCGCTATTAGGTTCGTTTTTTCTTAAGATCAAGTGCCTAAATTGCCAATAATTACAAAAACATATACATACATAATAATGAAGAATAAGCAGCTTTAGTTTGTTAAAGGTGTACAATCACATGAATTGAGTTGGGGTTTTGGTCGTCTTCTCTCTGTTTCTTGTGTCAGCACTGATATCTCACCCAATCAAGGATGCAAATAAATTGCTCATCAAGGTACGATACTCATGTTGCGTCTTCCCTGAAAAAGTTTCTAGCTGCCCCACTACTCAAACACTGATGACGACACTGCTGTTTGCTTATGTTAAGTATGCCCCACCCATTGCAACTATTCAGAGCCGATTCTATGGCGCGGGGGTGCTATAGAGTAACGTAAAAGAGGGGATGTTTCATTTTCTTGAAAGGAGTTCAATGGTGGGTAGAGAAGTAGCTATAAAGGAACAGGAGATTCAAAAAATTCAGAATGAAGTAACAATGCTGGTCATTTGAAAGAAAATTTGCAATGCCTTCGACAGACAGCAATGAAGAGTTTAAGAGAAGGTAGTAAAGTCGGTATGTGGCTTAGCAGCCGAGAAGTTTACTTTTGCGAACGTGGTTGGAAGAAGTTGGAAATGCAAAATAGAAGAAGAATGTTATACAAGGGATCTAATACCGTTTAGCATTGTCCCGGGCGAACTCTTGTCCCGGGGGCTACCAGCTATGTGAGTCGATCGGATCAGTGAGTTTAGTACGGCCGAAAGTCCAAAGATCGCGCTTCTGATTGAGTTCGTGCAAGAAGCACGCAGGTGTGTGGCTTTGGTGATGTCGCGTAATGAAGCAGAGTGTTGTTGGCTGGATTGCTTCATGCAGAAAAAACGAAACCTCTTGCTAGGCGCGGATTACCGAGAGACAGAGATGGGTTCTTGCTGCTAGTCAAGCCGGAATCTATTGTCGTTGTACGCACTCTTCTGAAGGCGCTATAACGTAAGTTGTGGGTAACTCGAAAAACACTGCGTATAGGTTGTTCTCGGTTGATAAATTAAATAGAAGTGAAACCGTCCCGTGCTGGCTGGTGTGCGGATTCTAGTTGCTGATTACCTTTGATGGGCTTATAGATAGAAAAAAGGTTAATGTGTGTTTTTTAAAAAAAAAAAATTGGGGACTAGCCGGCGGAATTATTAATAATTCAGTGATACCAGAAGAAGAGCGGATGAGCAAGGGCTTTGCTACTTCCAGGGGTACTTCGTGGTGGAGCACCGTGCAGTCAGCAATTGTGGTCCTCCGTCGAACACAGACACCCATGAGTTCCACTAAGGATGTAGGATGCCTGGCAAACAAGGAAATCATGCGGTATGGCAGTCAAAGAATCTCGGAGACTTTCCGTTTGACTTGATTTGTGATGAGGAGTGTCGGTTCACAGCCAATAAGGGTATCATCCGTAACAAGTGTCTCCGGCGACGACAGCATCGGAAAGGAATGGTTAATCCAACTGATGCTACAAATCAATAAGCAGGTCGTATAACTATGAGTCCAAAAGCAAAGTGGTCAGAGGGCACGAGGGTGAGTGGAACGGTGCGGTAGGGGATATATTGGACAATTATGAGTGGATGTATGGCAGTTATTTCGTCGGGGGATTACTCTTCTTAACGCCGGATGAGCCCCAAACCACGGGCATTGCCGCCCGAATCTGTATGGCTTATCAGACAGCAAGAGTTGTGTGTAGCGCGTGGACATTTGTGTGGAAAGGTCGTAAGTAGAGACGGCTGTATTCGTAGATCAATGACCTCGTAGATTCGGTGTACAAAGGCACAGGTGGTGATACGTATTAAGAGAAAGTGTAGTGCAAAGAAAGACTTGAGTGGGTGGGGGATTGAGATATGACTGCATTGCACAAATTGTCAGTTCGAGAGCGCAATTCGGCTCGGCATGACAGGAAATTGGAAAGAGTGAATTGAACACTAAATGGTATGACAGGACCTCTTCCAACAGTGAAGCTTGTTCTGAGGTAGAGTCTTGATGCCAGCAAGCAGAAACAGAGATCTGTGAAAGTAGAAGACAAGAAGACGCTTTACCTCACCAACTATGATTAACATCATTTGCTTTTGGAGCTTGAAGTCTACAGAATTGCCCGCTTACAAAGTAAAAAAAGAGATATTAAAGAATGTTAATAAAAGAATCTAAAAATAGGTAAATATGTGCGTATTTTAAGATAGGGGAGGAATATGGAAAAGGCCATGTAACTGATTTGTGCCGAAATCGCACAGAAGAATAGCAAGATTAAAGTCCATAGTGTCTCGCCAGTGATGAGATGTGCTGGTGGTTCCGGGTCCCACAGATAGGATGCATATACAGAAGCGCAGCCTCTAGATTTTTATCGGCTGTGACAATTGGTTTGAAATTCTGTGTAACCAAGGCTTTATCAGACAGCCTGTGTGCTGTCAAGTGGTGATTTTCAAAATCTTTAGATTCATTACTCACACCTGTAGGTAAATAGAAGTCACTATAGGTCAAGGACAACATCATTTAATCATACAAGTCCTCAATATTAAAATTGAAAAATTGAAGCTTAACCTGTAGTGATAAAACATCGAATGAGGGTCTTCGAGTGAAACTTGGTTGAAGAAAGGATCAGAATCTGGAGGTATAACTGAGCGTCGGCGAAAATGAAGTATATCACGAGGAGGTATAGTTCCATTGCAAACAGGGACGCCGTGGTTGTTAATATGTAGATAGAAAGAAAGGGCTGGACAAGGGTACGAGCGGAGCTGCTTGTAGGGATGGTGCAGGAGTGCGTTTTAATTGAGAGGCGAGTAGGGTATTGTTGCGTCGTAGTAGGTCAGGTCCCTTTGAAGAGAGTAGCCCTGTAGGTTACTGGGCCGTACCCATTCTCTCTGTGTGGAAACGTATTATGTTGCAGGCAACATGAGAGCGTTTTATCTGCGGGCATGGTGTGAGGTCGGACCAAGCGAAACGGTCCGTCCACCGACAGAGGTTGATGAAAGGGGATGATACAAGTCGTGCGAAGGAATTAAAATGGGAAGAAAACAAAGGGCTGGGGGTTGGGGGTGGAGCGATCCACTCCATAGAATGACGGGTGTACAGAGAAAGGCCTCTGCCTTATCCAATTCATAAGGTCAATCATTGCTTATCAGCAGCATTCTGGAGGGGTAGCATTGTGGGGAGAAGAATGGATTGCAAAAAGGCGATTAGCGTGAAGGGTGGGAGTGTATGGTAGGGTGTCGATGTGGACTACCTTTCAGAGCAATTCTTTAGACACTTCCAATTATTCTATGCAAGAAGGATCAAGTCGATGGAAACCTGTGGATACCGTAGAAGATGGATTAGAGAGAACAAAAGAGTGTCTTTTTGTAGATCTCCGAATGTAGTGTAAAGGATTAACTGTTACTCATTGATCCCGTGCCCCGGGCGCGTTAGGGGCGTGGTTGGATAGCAAGGTGTGCTGGCTGCTAGAAAAGATGAGGGATCGCTTAACAGATGATCCAGACGTTTGAAGAAGACTTGATGATACAGGGTAGAAGTGGCAGAGTTAGGAGATATAATCTACAGGTGTGTCCCATTGCAAGATTGGTACATAGAAGTGTTCATCAAGGAGGATGTATGAAGAAAGACTAGAACTGCACATTGCATGGTTGTTCAAGAGACGTTCTCAGTATTGATGGGCTTTGGTGGGCCGACTACAAGAGTCACGTTGAAAAGCTAGCTCATCTACCGAGGATGACTACAAAGTTAATTGAGTAACCTGCGGGCGGATAGGAACACCTCAGGTCACAAAGGTCTGAGAACGGGTGTTGAGGGCTAGCCTGCATGTTTAGATTAGGAACGCATGTAGGAATTTTCCCACTTAAGGGAATGTGTTTTGTTAGAACCTGAAGAACAGCAAATACATGTGTCGGAGATTTGGAGGTAATATGAACTTCGACGGGACAGCATGAAAAAGAAGAGAGAGTTATCCATCAGAGGGTTGATATCACAACATAATGAGAGACAAAGGTAACATAGAGGATGCTGATTGTAAACTTTGGTTATTAGAAGCAAATATGCTGGGTTGCGCAACAGGATCTAAAGTGATTTGTTTACTCACAACTCGGGATGTTTCAATTCTTGTCATGCGCGAAAGCTCTTTAAGCCCTGAGAGCCCTGAAGCCCGTGGAAGACCACTGAAGCCGGCCTCCTTCGAGACTTTATTAGAAGCGCACGGAATGCTGCTGCAAACTCAAAGGATGATATAACAAAACTCTAAATCAACCTAAGGCTAATAACATGGGGTGTTAGACGAATGAGGGAAGCAAGAAAATGGAATTTTATGTCCTCTAATAAAAAAAGCACTAGAAGAGACAAATTACAGAAGAACGAATAATTTTCGAAGATAATTGGAGCACTGATGAATTGGGTATTTCATTTGACATGAGTTTGTAGTATCAAAACATGGTAAGAGGCGGAATGAAGTCCCCAGCACAAATTAAATAGTCCAGATGAATTTATACGACTGACAATTCCTAAGCTTGTGGCCGAGGGGTAGCAGTTCAGGAAGGTGCTAGTGAGGGTATATTATTCCCGAGATGGAATGTTTCACCTACTCAAGGCAGTCGCGGTGCCCACAGAAGGATTGGGTGCGGGGCATAGATATAATATCTCATAGCTGGGTGCGGGATAGAAGTTATGGAAAGGCTTCATTTCGAGTTTGAAAGAAAATCAGCGTAGCTCACATACACTGCATGTTTTCATTGGCAGGCGGGTTTAATGTCGGAAGAACTTCGTGAGGACACGTCGTCCATTTAGGTCAGTATTGTTATCTGCTCGAGTTGTGTTGGCTTGGTAGCGATGCATGTGATGAGTTTAATCGTGAGTACATAGAAAATGTGCTGCTGATAATTGAGAACTGAGCAGGTTAAGTTAATCTTGTTAGAAGAAGAATGCTGTAACTCACAGTATCTCCAACGCCTGGTCGTACACGTTCTATGTCAGGGTAGTCGGGTGGGCCGTCTAGAAACACTTCTTCAAATTATCTGCCCATATCGGTTATATGGAGGGCTGCTTCTCAAAAGAAGATATGGAAAGAGATGTAAGGCGAACTAATGATGTTTCACCATAAATCTCCAATGTATGAAGTTTTATCATAGAAGCTTACTCAGCCAAGAAGGTTTTGTCAAATGTTTGAGAAAGCTAGGCGCCAAGCGTTTCCGAGTGAAGTTGGTGATTTATTGCTTGAGCCTTGACTGCGTTTGATTTTCCCCGGCCAGACAGATGACAATCAACATAAGCAGGTATAGAAGAACGAAAAATAAGAGGGTAATATGCACGCATGGAGCAGCTTACAGCACATTCAAATTTGTGAGGAACATTAATTTTGCATTTGGAATTCACCCTGCTGAGATAATTCTATGCCACTAAAAGAATGCACTACACGACAGCAGAAGGAATAGATAGTGAGCATCGACATAAGTGTGATTAACAAAGGGAATTTAAAAATCTGTAACTCGACATATTAGTATTTGATGAACAAACAGCTTACAGATACTCTGTAATGTTTGTAAGGATCCAAGCTCTGGTGAACAGTTCCATTGGAATCATAGTTTGGTTTCATCAAGCTTGCTGTAAATGTCAGTGTTAATTTTGTTGTTACACAAAACCGCGAATGACGTGAATGATTAGTGAGGGACAGACATTTTACTTGTGCCAATAGAGTGAAAAGGAGCACGGGGACGTGAGTGTAGTAATACAATCGTACAATTAGTTGTTATATCCGTATAGTATATTTTGAAATTCGTGCCGCAGACAGATCGATCACGGAAGAGAGCGAAGATTTCATCATCGGATTTTGGTTAGCAGGGCAGAGAGAGCAGGGAGTGAGAGTCGCAAGGAGCGACAGAGGGGGCTGTAGAGAATTCAGACGGGTTGGCGTAGAAGCCCATCATAGGGAATTGAACACTGGTGTAGTAAGTATTCCGCTGCAGATCTACTGCACAGTTATAATAACACTATTAATCGAGCAATAGAAATAGTCGGTGGTGCCTGGCTGACGGGTATAGCGTTATTGACCAGATGCAGATTATTGCTAAACGTAGAGAATGTGTGGGTGTTGTGTTTAATTACATGGGTCTGAGAGAAGGGGTACACTGTTCCACACCAGAGGAAGCGTTTTTCCGTCTATATCATGATTGTGTTGATGGTGTGTTGTGTCTTTGTCATCAGTACAGGGAGTATACTTGTATGATTCTCTTCCAGTTAAAAATCTTGACTTTAGAGACATATATAGTGAGAATTAGATGATGAGCTATTGTATGTTTTCTTTGATGTATGCATGTTGTTTATCGTACAACATAATTTAAATTCCTACTTTAATCATCTTATTAAGTAAGAGGTGTATAGTTAATTAAGAATAAATGTTGAGATTGGTGAGATGAGTATACAAACAATAATTGAGTGATTAGGATGTTTCGGCATTGTATTGCATTAGCCCGTTTATAATCAAATGAGGCGGTCACGGTTTGATTTCAATTGTGAAATGATAGTTTGTGGTTCCAAAAAAAAATTAAATTTAAAAAATAACTTGAAATAAGATTATAAATTTTTAAAATTTTATATACATTATAATAATAGGAAAATTTAGGTGCTTTTTAAAATGCAAAATAATCAATAACTAAATTAGTGTCTCCATAAATATAATAATAAGTTAATCCAGCAATGGTCCTCTGACTATATTAATTTTCCAAAAATTAGTCCTTGACTTTAATTTAGACACTTTAGGTCCTTTGACTTCAATTTCTTTCCAATTGAGGTCCTTTCGTCAGAATACGGTTAATTAAATTTAAATGAAGGGGTAAACTCATCATTTCACTTGCCTATGTATTATTGTAGTTATTTCTCCATTGTATACGCGATATATATGAAAGATAATCTTAGTCAAAATCCTAAAAATGTTCCTCGTCGTTCCCATGCTGACTACTCGTGTGTGTGTTCCTCTATTATTGAGATGTTTACAAGGTATAACATCGAAATACGAGGGAGAAATACGAAGAATAATACATAGGCAGGTGAAAGGACGAGTTTACCCCTTCATTTAAAGTCTAATGAACCGTATTCTAACGAAAGGACTTCAATTGGAAAGAAATTAAAAGCAAGGGACCCTAAAGTGTCCAAATTAAAGTCGGGACGAATTTTGGAAAATTACTATAGTCGGAGGACCATTACTGGAGTTAACTCAATAAGTAATTATTTTATAAAATTAATATATACAATTTAAAATCAAATAAGCTTAGAAGCAATAACATTGTTATCACACTATATAATAAAATAATTGTTAATAAAAATTTATAAAAGCAAAACTTACCAACATGGATGGGGAGTTAAAAAATGTTTTTGACTAGGGATGGAAATCAAATATTCCAAAACGTGATTAAAAAATATTTATAACAAAATATGAACAATAAACAAAGTGATAAAACAGTTTGAATAGAAATCACATTATAAATAACACACATTTTGATATGATATTTATAAATACTTTTAATTTTGGCTAGATCAATTTTAAATTTTTCTATAATAATTGAATGTGATATGATAACATATAATAGAACTTCTAGATTACATTTGACTAAATGATTTTTAGTTAAATTATCTTTCAATTTTCTATAATTGAATCACAAAATATATTTAATGTAATTAATTAATCAAGTTAAATAATTTTAACAATTTATAACTCATTACAAAAACTCACAAAAATAAACCCATGTTATGAATATAAGTATTAAATTACTCTTCTAAAATGTAGGATTTTTTTAAATTAAAAGTAATTAAGAACTCTTAATTACTCTTAATACCGCTTAAATAAAAAAAGAATAAGAGTCAAATATGTCACTCAACTGTACACTAAACATAATTAAACCATCAAACTCAAAAATAATACAATTGGTCCCTGAACAACACAAAATCATGCAATTAGGGTCCAAAAATAACATGTTTACCTGGAAGAGCAGGTTACCGATTTTAAAAATAATTTAATAAAATAATTAATTAATAAAAAAAACTAATCTACTGATTTGTCTCCATGGCCGGAACCTACGTCTCAACCATGGAGACGAAGGGAGAAACTCCATGTCGGATAACACCAGCCATGAGTTTCGTCTCATGGCGGAGAACACCAGCCATGGAGTTTCGTCTCCATGGCCAGTGTCTCCTGCCATGATGGAGTTTCTCCCTTCGTCTCCATGGCGGGACACGTAGGTTCCGGCCATGGAGACGAATCAGTAGATTAGTGTATTTTTTTTTTAATTTAATTTAAAAATTTTAATTATTATTTTATTTTAAATTATTTTTAAAATTGGTAATCTGCTCTTCCAGGTAAACAGTTATTTTCGACCTAAATTGCATTATTTTGTGTTGTTCAGAAATTGAATTGCATTTATTTTTGAGTTTGATGGCCTAATTGTAGTTTGATGTACAGTTGAGTAACCCTTGACACTTATTTCAATAAAAAAAAAAAAAAAAAAAAAACTTAATTTAATACCTTGAGTCTGATCTACCAACTAAATTACATTGTCTTTAATAAACTTATCAATCTAAACTACTTTGTCTTTAATTAAAATTTATATTATAGTGTGATATATTGATGGAAATAGTGAAATACACACCCTACTAACCGAAAATGTGACCTGTTTTTGCAATGTTTATATAAAAGTTAGCCAAGAGTTGGCTAACAGCCGAAAGGGATTTTGGAACATATTATTTCGTCATCCCAAAGTGTTATGTCCCGATCGATCTTTTAAACAGAGAATATCTTAATAGCTGGGGAAATCGGGCAATTACTGCGGTAGGAAGACGTGGGTGCAGTAGGTTGAGGCGCGCTAAAGCTAGATAGGCTAAAGCGTAATGATCGGATTGAATGGTCCTTCCTGGAGCGGAATGTTGAGGCGTTATTTTGAGAGGGGTTGGGTGAACTTATTAATGTGGTTTAGTCAGTCAATTACTCCCATATATGGTGAAATGGAGTGAAGCGGGTAGTGTGGCCTGCACGGTTGATTAGACAAGGGACCCATGTCGCCTATCTTTTCATCATCTGCGTTTGAGGTCTCTTATCTACTGCAACGGCAGAGGTCGAGGATATACACGGGTGAGGTGGCTTGTGAGCGCGACGCCCCTGACCATACCCACCTGTTTTTTCTGACGAAAGCTTATTGTTTCAGGGCCACCAATATGAAGCACGGCAATCAAGTTTCTTAGATCTCTATTTGCATGACGTCATTGCAGTTAATAAAATATGACAAATCAACCTGCAATATTAGTGCCAACACAATTGCTCAAGCACGGGGACTGATCTCCGTGTTATTTGAGTCCATGAAGCCACGGACCTTGGCCGTTATCTGGGTCTACCTCTGTTTTTGGGCGTAACAAGATAGCAGTTTTCAAGTATATTGAGGACAATATCCGGCGCGCATTGGGCTTGGCAACACAGGTTCCTATCTCGCGCAGGGAAAGAGGATCCTTTTGAAGAGTATTGCACAATCACTCCCAATTTTCACTATGTCCGTTTATCTACTTCTTTTATGTGTCTGTGATACGTTAGAAAAGATTTTCAATCGCTTTTGGTGGGGTGACGGAGATAATGGAAGCCGGGGAATTCATTGGCTAAGCTTGGACAGAATGTGCAAACCAAAGTCGCAAGGGGGACTGGGCTTCAAGAAATTGCACAATTTTAATATTGCACTGCTGGCGAAACAAGGATGGCGATTACTGACTCAGCCCGAATCTTTGGTGAGCAGGCTAATGAAGGCAAAGTATTACCCATCTACGAGCTTCCTGGAGGCTAAAATCGGCGGAAATTCCCAGTTATCTATGGCGTAGTATAATGGCTGGACAGTAGTTTACAGAAGGGTAGTAGCGCGTCGCATTGGCAACATGATGGACACTAAGATCTGGGCTGGCATTGGCTCGCAAACTCTTCTTCCAACCCACTGATCACTCCATGCATTGAAGAATTACGGGAAGCAACGGTACACGATCTCCTTAATGATACACACCCTATCTAACCGACCAATGTCGACCTGTTTCGACACAAATCGATTTGGATCATTAACATTAGAGATTAGAGTTATGGCAAGTAATTATATTAAAAACTTACTTGAACAGTTGAACTACCCAACCCCATATGAAATAACCGACCTTACATTTTTAGGCGGCGCAAACCTCAAATCATAAGTCTTATCAATCATGTTAGAAATATTCAGAATTATATTTTTTTAAAATAAAGCTGATAATATGATGCATAGTTTTCAACATAAAAATCTATCGAAGTTGTGGTTTGTTTTGCTTGTTCGACGGATTATAATATGCTTGGATGAGTAGTATAGTCTATATTTTGTAGACATTAAACAGTGACGACCAAACCCTTTACTAAACTGAGCCAAACACATATACAAATTCAGTGAATATAGCAGGCCATCTACTTTTTCCGTTTCGAATTATTGTCCAAAACAAAAAGAATTGAAGAAACAGAGTTATAATGCCACCGGCCTACAATGGCTTTACTGGAAGTAATGTTTGAACTTTGAAAAAACTCCTTAAATTAATTAAGGGATGTAAATCATGTAATACACCAATAATTATTATTTCACTTTATTTTTAGATGACAAAGGAACTCCCAATTACTATCAGAATATGTGCACCGGTAAACTCTATTCCGTGAAATAACCCACAAAGCATATAAAGAAGTAAAACTGTGGAAGTAACTTCTCAGTCGTGTTGGTTAGACGACTCTTGACTAGTAATCACAAAGTTCTAAGTTTGATTCCCTATATGATCGAGCTATCTATTGGTCTTCTTGGTTTGAACCGATCAACTATATATGTGTAATTTGAGTTAGTTTTACCACGTTGTGGTCTTTGGCTGACTAAGGTCACAAGGCAGTTTACCCAAGGGTGCACCTTTAGATAGTGGATGTTCGTAGGTTTTTCGTAAATCAAGAGTAAACTAACTACACTATGAAGAATGAGATAGTGCTGACAAAAATCAACTCATAATCTTCTAGTATGATTCACTCTTTATTTTTATCTGATATGTTGTGATTGGTTTAAAGGAACGATCTATTGGAAAATTTTGCTTAAAATGGCATTTAAGTGGACCATTATGTGTATAATTTTTGGTCAGGTCAATTTCAATTTGGAACGAGTCAAAGTGGATTTGGGTTCTTCTAAATGAAATGTTTAATTATACATACTCCGTATAATATGTAAAAATGGATAATAGGTGAAGGGGAAATTGATTCTCAAAATTCCAATTTGAGTTGGAAAAAATGGAGTTGAGAAGGTTTATAAGGAGCTTTTGCCTACATTTGAAAATGGATTTGAGTTTGCACTAGTATATATACAATTTACATTTTAGCGGGGAGCGAGTTGAATTGTAATAACATAAAGACTCTTGATGTAGCTATAGGAGCTCGGGTTTTTGTCATCCTCTCGGGACAAGAGCGGCCATGCATAAGAGATATATAACCAATCAAAAGCATTTAAAATGCTCCAAAAATCAGTATAACAAAATAAATTTAAATACAATGTAAAATATGAACTATTAGGCACTTTTCAACTTTCTTTTGCACGTTGGGGTGCAAATCAAATCTCTTAAACTCAATTTTTAACCTACAAATTAACCTTGTAACATCATAACTATTCTATTACCAGTTTTGGGGGTTACAAATTAAATTTTAAATTAATTTTTAAATGCCATTTGTGCTTTCTCATCATTCCAAAAGGCTGAACCCCAACCCTGGTCGACAGAGCATTTGGGAGGATGTAAATCATGGTGACTCAACTGAACATGAACCATAGAGGCTAGACCGGTGCTCATCATGGTGACTCAACTGAACATGAACCATAGAGGCTAGACCGGTGCTCACTGCGCACAAGAAGCCCCCCTCACTGCGCTGGTGAAACTCGATCCCTGGTCATCATTCCAAAGTTTCACCTCTATGACCAGTTGAGCTACCCATGCGGGCCCATTTGTTTTTCTCATATAAATGCTTGTGGTTAGCCAGAATAATTTGCAACTACTTTTCACTCTCTACCATCTCTGTAAAATCTCTACAAACTTTCTCCAAACTTCTCCAAATTCTTAGTGCGCCTTTGTTCACCTTTGTCGATAACGTAACGATATATTGTTGATAAATTTGGTTTCAAATATATTTCTCAAACAAATAATTATCTGAAATATCGAGTTATCGATCCACAGGAAAACGAGGCGTATCAAGCACTAGTTACTAATTTATTCTTATGAAACTAATTCTATCGAAAATCATGGAGGATTGATTAATTGTAAAACTAATTTAAAGAGCAAAGTAGCAGGTTTGAAAACAATAAAGAGAGAGTGAGCTGAGATTTTCTAGGATTCGAATGTTTAATCACTTAGTGTCAATCTAAGGAGTCATATTTAATTCGGGTTCAAGCAAGTGTGAGAATGTTTACAAGGGAGGGAATTACTCCCATAATTCCAACCTAAAATAACGCGAGCAAATATTCATTCGCATGATATAAACACTCAACAATTTAAGAACAAGCATTCAAGGTAAATTCCTAACTAATATGCCATCTCACAATGTGCAATAGTTAAGTATTTACTCAACAAATATGGCATCTCTCAATGTGCAATAGTTAAGTATTTACTCAAAAAATACGCCCTCTCCCAAGGTACAAAAGTCAAGTGCAATTGTGGGTGCTCTTAATTATGCCCTAACTCCCATTAAGACATAAAGATAGCTATGAAACGAGTAATTTGGATCCTTAATTACTAGCATCAACAAGAGTAGAACACAATTGCAACACAAGCTATAAAACCCAAATGTAAATATATTAAGAAATTAAAGAACTAGGCACATAGGTTCATAAACACTTAACCAAAAATTCCTAAGTGGATTTAGCCAAAAAAAGTAAAGGAAAAGGTAAAGAGATTCTCCTGAATCTTCTTGGCTTTTCCTCTTCTTCAAATATAACTTGTAGCTCTGGGTGTGATTATCTTCTCTTCTCTTGCTTCAAAAACGCTGCTTGATTACTTAGGGTTGAGGGAAGATTGGGCTTTTTATAGCGGGAGCCAAGTGGGAACAGATTAGGAAATTTCTGCACATTTTTCCAAACATAGCTCAGAATTTTCGACGCATCGAGTCATCGAACTCGCCAAAACGAAACTCTCTGGAATTTCTCGACGCGTCGAGTCTTCTGATTTCGAACAACAATGCTACTGGAAGTTTTTGGACGCGTCAAGACTGGCACTTGACGCGTCGAATTCTCTGTTTTTGCCCTCCAACTTTGTTTTGACTCCAAGCATGCTTTAAAGACTTTTCTTGCTTTTGCATTTACACTATAGTGATTTCAAAACACTAACAAACACCGTAAAATATTCAAAACAAGCATTAAACCATATCTTCATGAGAAAGCAAGTGAATATACATTGAAAGTACTAATTTAATGAACTAAAGTCCAAAAATATATTCAAATTAGCAATAGAATCATGCACAAATAAGCTCACATCATAATTTATTTTAGGGAAAAGGGTCAAATAGGCCCTCGAACTTTAGCTTAAAAGTCAATTAGGCCTTAAACTTTTTAAAAGTGCAATTACACCCATCAATAATTCATTTAAGTGCAATGAAGTCCAAAAACAAATTAAATGACTTGCTATCACAGGTCATTAGGGTTCAGGCCACCTTCCGGTGAATTTTCCGGCAAAAAAAAAAAAGTGACCGACGAAATTTTCGACAAAATAACTGACCGGCGAATTTTGACAAATCTGGCGGGTTGCTGGTCACTTTTTTTTTTTTTTTTTTTTTTTTTTTGTCGGAAAATTCGTCGGAATGTGGCCTGAACCCTAATGAACCTGTGATAGCAGATCATTAACTTGTTTTTGGGCTTCATTGCATCTAAATGAATTATTGATGGGTGTAATTGAACCTTTAAAAAGTTTAGGGCCTAATTGACTTTTAAGCTAAAGTTCGATGGCCTATTTGATCATTTTCCCTTTATTATTATGAAAGACTGACGCTACAATATAATGCTCCTAACGCCCAAAATGTAGCAAATCAGATTTTAAAAAAAATAAAAGTATGTGTGACACGTAGTGTAATAAAAATTCCTGCATGATCAACTTATTTTTTTCTATTTTAATTAATTAATCCTAAGTTATAAATTGTGTGACAAAAGTATATATGTACTCCGATCCAAGAATACAAATAATATTTTCTTTCCCTTTTAGAATAAAGAAATATGGCATATCGGCTATATATATATAGGGAATCACATGAAATAAAAATGCGAGGAAAAATGTATAAATATAATGTATTTTATTTTTTTTTTTAAAGTAGGAAAACAATTTTAAAGCATGTTATAGAGTTTCAATTCAGTCACCGTACCTTAAAGTTTATGCGCATCATACGAAGTATGTTTGAGTACTAATATTTTAGTCCTATCTTATTGTTGGTGTGTATTCACTCACGATCCCTACATAGATCATAAGCTAAGCACAATGATGCAAAACGTAAGGTAAAAGCAAAATAATATGAAGGCTACAAAGTTCTTGGTCAAACAAGGTGCCAAAGAACTATATACGGTAGGTGCATTCAATTCAGTAGAGTTTCGTCCCTTTTTTAATATACTCTTGTACTATTTAATCCACCGCTTAAACTAGAGGACATGTAGAGTTTGTTATAACTTCTTTATATTTGCGTTGTAAGTCCTAAGTATGAAGAAAATTGCTTTAGAACGTATGTCTCATTTTTCTATTTTTTTTTTCCTTCTCACCCCACATGTATATGAATAATCAACAAAAAAATTCATACTAATGAGCTTGTTGAACCGAATGAAATAATAAAATATATTTACCTTAATGATATTAATAGATAATTAATAAAATTAAATTATATTATCACATTGTCAATTAATATAGAGGGCTAGCTACCAACTGCTATTTAGGGTAGATGAAAATTTACGTCCACTTTCTATCTATTATTATGTTACCATCATCATTTTGGACATGTTGTGATAGTGGTCGAAAAGTAAACACAAAAATTCTGAAGTGAATGCAAATTTAAGGGTGTTTTCTATTTTATTGTTTTCTAATTTTCAGTTTTGATTCTTGTTTATTAATATTTATTTTTTCAAATTATATTTTTAGATTAACGCTATAAAATCAATACAAATTAATTTCGAGTAGTATGATGGCATCCCGATTAGCATTTCAAATGGATGGTCATAAGTTTGAACCCCGGTGGTGGGAGTTTAGATTCTTTGGGTGAAAACGTTTGTGAAAGTATATAACATATACTACCTTGTAAAAAATCATGAGTATTTCAAAAAAAAAAAAGAATAAATATAATTTTTACTTTTAAGTCCAATATATGTAAGATTTTACATTTGATATCCGAACTAAATTTATATCTGTATATACTTAACTAAAAATATATCCGAACCAATAACCTATTAAGTTTACCTAAAATTTAATTTAGATAATATTAATATTTTTAAGCTAATATTTTAAAATCTTTTTGGATATATTTGATAAGTGCATAATTGTTTATATTTATATCCCATGTCTATCCCATATTTATCCTTGTTTTGCTTATGAAGTGTGACAATGTTGTTCAAAATGATCTTTATTTTGCTTATTTGATCATTATGCACAATTCATTTATATTTGTGTAGAAATGAATGATTTTAGATCATGGTTGGATGCATTTGCGAGTCAAGGGAGCCAAGGTGAAGCTAAGGAGATGGATGCAACACTTTCCAAATGAGCCAAAGAGTGATGTTTTCAATGGTGTTGATCATATGGACAAATTAAAACAAGGCAAAAGTGGAACAAGTGTCAACAAGCTGAAATTCTCGCACGAATTGACCACTGTTCTGTTTTCGGATCATATCTCGGTCTAGAAGTATCCGAATTAAGTGATTCTTATTCCATTGGAAATATGACTCAAATGGATACAATTCTTATAAATACATCAAAGCCTAAAAAGGAAGCCACAGGGGTCAAAATTGTCCTTGAAGTTGAAGTTTCAAACTTACAATCCAAAACAGACCATTGTTTGGGTTTTGGACCATATCTCGGTCTGGAAATGTCCAAATGAAGTGATTCTTACGCCATTGGAAAGAAGATTCGAAGGATACAACTTTTATGAAGACCATAGTTCTAATTCTGACATTTTGAAGGCCAAAAGACACAGCCAAGTGCACGGCCGTGTCTATGGCCGTGTAATTTCTGTGCATTCCAGTAGCTACTGCCATTTTGGATACGCCAGTGACATGGCCATATCCCTGGGCCGTGTCACTATGCTCTGCCCTTTTTAAAGTCAAGATTTTTGTCATTTCTACTAGGTTTTGACTCTTGTTAGAACCCTAGACACTCTCATTCACTTTCCTTCTATTTTAGTGTTAGATTGTGCTTAGATTTAAGTTTATCAACATTTTTCAAGCTTGTAATCAAGGATTCAACACTTGGATTCCAAGATTTACCATCCATTTCTTAGTGAAGTTTTCTCTTCTTCTCATCTCTTTATCTTGCAATGTTTATGCTTTACATTTATGTTTTTGTGTTTTTAATGCTATGAATCATGATTAGTTAGTTTAAACTCTATCTTGATGCTTGATTTGTAATTATTGCAAAAAGGGGAAGAACTCTAACCTAGGGTTCTTGAGTTTATGAAGGATTTGTGTTTGTATTTTGTTAAAGCTTGGTGTACAACATTCATTGGCATGTTTTGGAGGATTCTTGGCCTCAATGAGAGTTGGGTCAAGATTCCAAGTCACTCCTTGCATAAACCCGATTTTTTTCTATGAAAATGGGGAAATTAGGGGTTTTAGATGCTTTGTATTCTTGAAGAACTTGGGTTGATTCACCACGAGAGTGGGGCAATTCATTGTTTCTAATCCTTGTTAATTTGCTCACGTGAGTGACTTATAGACTAGGATTCCTACGTGCATACCCTCTATTCCTTGGTTGTGTTGTTTTTTCCCCAATCCTTAGATTGTGCTATGCATCTAGAAGATAAATGTTCTCTAGCTTGAGTCTCATTTCTTTATTTCGTGTTTATCTCTTGTTAATATGTGTTCGTGATATTTTGTTTAGTTACCGTAGCCTTAACTTTGTTTATGTTTTGCTTAGCTTCTTGTCGGTTTGCTTATGCTAGTGCCTAGTTTATTGTGATTGCATATTGCGTGCCATATCCCACAATCCCATAAGGACGACATAAACACACCCGTACACTCACCGTCACTCATTTTTGCTACAATCAATATTCATTTAATTTGAATGACATGCATATAAAATTATAAATATAAATTTTTACTTGAATTCTAATATAGCTAATATATGTGAAATTTCAATATCCGATACACGAATCAAACTTGTATTACAATATAACATAACTAAAAATATTTGACCCAATAATCAATTAAGGCTGTGTTTGGAAACCAGGAAAATGACTTCTGGAAGTCATTTTCCGGGGTTTGGTGTTTGGCAACACCTGAAAAATCCAGTCAACGGAATCCATTTTCTGTTGACTGGGGAAAAATGAGCCCAATTTTGGCGGAAAATGACTTCCGCCAAATTTGGGCGGAAGTCATTTTCCGCGTCTTCTCTTTCATTCTAAAAAAAAAAAAAATAAAAAAATTTCTGGCGGAACCCAGTTCCGCCGGAAGCCTCTTTTTTTTTTTTTTTTTTTGTTTTTTTTTGTTTGTTTTTTTTGTTTTTTTTTTTTTTTTTGTTTTTTGTTTTAAAGATTAAAATGAATTTTTAATTCAGAATAAAATAATTAAAATATTAATTATACCATTCTACTCATTTTCCAGAAAATGAACCAAAACACACCAAAACAGTTTTCCAAATGCAACCAAACACTGGAAAAGGAAAATGTTTTTCGGAAAATGACTCATTTTTCAGAAATCATTTTCCAGAAGTCATTTTCCTGCTTTCCAAACAGACCCTAAGTTCAATCAAAACATAAAACTTGATATCGAGTTCATTTTTAAATTTTGATAGTGTGTATAATGTCTAAGTTATGTTTAAATAAGTAATGCAAGTAGAAAAAATAAATGATGGTGATAAGTAAAAGAAGAAGATAATGAATGTAATCATAGTAATGAATAAATATGTAAGTGGATAATGGCGAGAATGTGGTTATAGTGACATATAACCAAATAGATGATAGATGATTTTGTTTTTCATTTAGAAAACAGTATTTAATAGTTTTTTTAGTTTTCTAGAAAACTGGAAAATTGTTTTATGTTTTCAAAATGGAAAACTATGTTAATAAACATGTTTTATGTTCTCCAATAATTTTTCAATGTTCTAGAAAAATTGTGAAATTTTCCAATTAGTAAATGGCCCTAAGAAAGAAACATTGTTGGATTGACCCCCATTCCGAGATTGCCGGAAGTCAAGCACGCTTAACTACATAGTTCTATGGTACCTGATTGTCATATCCTACTTAAAATCAATTGGCGATAGGTAGGTGAACATTAACCATTTAAACACATCTCTCTATGGTAAGCTACAACGCCACGTCTCGAATCGAGCAGGGGCTGAACTTGGCCAACCCGGCCGACGCCCAACAAACATTTTCCATGTTTATGCAACAGAAAACTTGATTCGCAGACTGTTTCAGAAATTGAAAGCTGAGGTCTTTGAAGAAACTTAAATCTTCTTTAAAGTCATTAATGATCTGACGAACTAACTCTTTATAATGATCAAGGTGCAATTTGACATATAAAATTGAAATACTAAAACTATAATAAATATTGTTATCTTCTTTGTGAATATGTTCATAAGTTAAAGGCATTGTAGTCAAGCAACATGAAGTGACTTTCCTAAATGAGAGATCATAAATTGAGAAAGTATATATGAACAGATACTACATGTAACAGCGTCAATAGTACTAAAAAAAATATTCATAACATATGGAAGTAGTAGCCGCAATCCTCAATCACAGGGGATTTACTCGACTTAAGTGTTTTATTTGACTATTTTTCAAAACAAAAATAACCATCACTCCTAAAAATGCAAATTTGTGTTCCTTTTTTGACAAAAAATTAAATAACGTTTCTACGAGGAAGTAATAAGGTGTTTGAAAATGAATTGAAATTTCAAATCTCTCCACCACCACATATAATCAACAAAATTTAGAAATTTTAATTAAAAGTTAAATATTTCCAACTATCATAGTGGTTAGAATAGAAATGTTGAAACAAAAAATGTAATTACTTTTCTAACCACCCTCTAGGTGGTCAAAATTTTCGAATAAAATGCTTTGACTAACTTGTTTCACAAAAAAAATTACTCCGTATAAGGTTTTGACCAACAAGGTGGTTGGAAGTTAAAGAAATCATTTGATAATTAAGAAAATTTAAACTTTTTTGTTGATATAAAAAGCGAACAAAGTTGCCAAACTTTGTAGTTTAATGGCATAAGTTTGGATTCCCATATAAGAAGTTGTGAGTTCAAGCTTTGGTGGAGGCGTTATTGACTCGCTTTAATAGGTTAAGAAAGTAGTTATGAACAGAGTTCGTAATATATTTTAATGAGTTAATTTCAGCAATGGTCCTCCGGTTATATTGATTTTTCAAAATTAGTCATCGACTTTTAATTTGGACACTTTACGTCATTTGACTTTCAATTTCTTTTCAATTGAGGTCCTTTTGTTAAATTACGGTAAAATGGACTTTAAATGAAATGGTAAAGTAGTCATTTCATCTGCCTAATATATAATTCTTCATATTCTCCCGCGACTTCGGACATCAGATTCACTTAATTGCTTAATCCCTAAATTCACTCGAAGAACAAAATTCCATTAAAGAACTAGTATTCTTATCAATATAAAACCAATGGATTGTAGCCACACCAGACATATATTGTGGTTTATTTCATATCTCTGTTTTCGTTTTTCAGTTTTACATTTCTTCAAATTTTTCATTTCTTAGTTTTCCATTTTCAAGGGAAAAAAGTTAAAGGATTAGAAATGTTGTTGCAATGAATTGAAGTGTGAATCTACCTTCTCCATTTCTTTAAATTTGGAGAATTAGTTAAATAGATTCTCCAAATTCTAGAAAATTGAAGACCCCCCAATTCTCCATTTTTCAATTTGAAAAAAGTAGTTTTAGTAAACAAACTTGCATGTTCCATTTCTCTATTTTTTTTTCTTGAAAAAATGACTCATTTAGTCATTTATCAAGTTACTAAACCCAAAGTGTTTAACTTTAATTTTCTTTCCTGAAGGTCTAACGAATATTCTTTTTAACATGATGCATCTCTACAATAATTTATTACTAAGTATATGACTTTACAATTGCATTATTAATAGCTCTTAAACTATTATGTTATGTTGTCATAATTTATTCAACTTCTCAGGCTGTTAGGTTTTCATTAGAAGCCTCCAATGAAAACCTCTTTCCCCAGCCAAATTCAACTAAATAGGTAACATTTTTTTTTAATGATACACTAAGTTTTCAAATTATGCTAGAACTATTCCTGTCCAATCTGTTTCTACCTCTACCTGTGCACAACGAGTTTTCATCACTTCTGATCACTCTACCATGTTGCTTGAGCAATGTTGGGCAACATATTACTTTTTATATATTTATATTACTATTGTAAAAATTGGTCAAGGCGGCACCTAGGCGTCCCTAAGCCGTTCTGTTTCACTATTAGGCCCCCAAAAATCGGTCGGGCGCCTAGGCGGCAGAATCAGTCAAAATCGACCTAGTCAGCCAACTCTGCCAAGTCGGTCAATTATTATTATTTCATTTATTTGGATGTATTATTTGAATGTTGAAAACAACCCCATTAAAATTGTCAAACTGCCATTATTTTGTTGCACCGGCCTAGTTGCCCGGACACTCGATTAGCGTCTAGGACATACTGCAACCATGATTTATTTATAAGAGTAAGCTATCTTCGATGCACGTAAACAAATACA
Organism: Ipomoea purpurea; assembly: GCA_009835305.1. Lineage (NCBI taxonomy): Eukaryota > Viridiplantae > Streptophyta > Magnoliopsida > Solanales > Convolvulaceae > Ipomoea > Ipomoea purpurea. The sequence continues at coordinate 46,385 of VALG01006912.1, forward strand.
TTTGTATTAGAAAATGGTCGTTTTAGTCCCTCAATTGTGCCATAATATTTCTCTTGTATACAAAGGAGAGTCACTCCAAACACTAGAGTGCGACCTTAATATCTCCCTTGCCTTCTTCTTCAAACGCACTTCACAATCTGCTTGAAGAACCATGCAAAGCTTTGACACAGCTCCCACCCTCAACATTTCCAGAACCACCTCTTTCGTCGCCGAGCATTTTCGAGATCGCCGCCAGAATCTGCACCGCCCGGTCGTCCGTCGCCGGAGAAACCGTCAGCGTCCGTTTGGACACCACGGCTATAGCCCCGCATGTTTCAAGAAAAGCTGTCTCCCCTGGCTAGAGAACACAGATTAGCCAACAGGCAGAATACCAGCTCGCTAATCCTCTTCCCAGGGCTGCTTAATTCCAGTTCAATCAGCTCGAAAATCGGCCCGGATTCGATGATCTTTAATCTGTTTCTTCCCCATTGGCAGGCGTGTATGAGTACATGCAAAAGCGTCTTTTGTGGTTTGATGAGTGATGGTTCTGAATCTTCTGATGAGACTCACCATTGTTTCCGAGAAAAATTCTTGGTTTAGTCCCTCCAGGGAACTTGAAACCTCTGTGATTATTTTCATGGCCGCCATTGCTTGGGTTTTGAGTTGATCAAGAATGGTTTCTGTTTTTGTGTTCATAATCCGTAATATAGGTGTGATAAGATCGCTATGATTTTGGTTCACTATTGACTTATTTTCCTCGGGATGGGGTCCAAACAAGACAAAAGATCCTCAAAGCCTGTTCAAGGCCGCCTGGATTTCGCTTTCTTTAAAGCTTTTAACTATGAACAGAATCATGGAGTTTACCACGCCGGATTCCTCCATGCACCTCCGGTTCTTCTCCTCCGCCGCGAGCTCCTCCATTTGGGTTCAAAGATTTCATGAACGTCTGGGGGTTATTCAAGTCGCGGATAAGCCTGTGAAGCCGAGAGTTAGTGAGAGGCGATTTGGGAGTGGGGAGCGATCGATCCCTTTGTCGGAGTTGGCAATGCACCAAGCTTGGATGAGGCGGCGGAGCATGTGGTTGGGGGTCAACTCGGCGGCGGCGTCCCTCGCCAAAGGCTGCTTTGTCACCGGGCAACTCGCTTCCTCCGCCGCCAACAACCACCGCGTGATGCTTTTCCCGGTCGTACGTGATGCCTGTCACCACCGTGACCGGATCTTTCATGATTTGAAGAGATATGGGGCATAAGAAATAGTTGAGGTATCTCAACTTCCTCCATTTTTTAAAGAATTCTTTTCTGTTTTCTAATGAAAGATGATAACGCTAGTATGAGAGAGAGAGCACAATACAAGAGAGAGAAAAAGTGAGAATATATCAAGAGATAGCGGCTTATTTATATGCATAAGTAGTTTTGAATTTTTTCATTTCCTTAATTTGTATTTAAATTATACTCTTTAAAGAAAAAACACTTATCAGATCAAAATATCCACGGGGCACAATTATTCATATATTTGTATAAATTGCACGAAGTATATTTCTCACAATATCTAATGCAATCATTTTTATTTATTCGGTTCAAACGAAGATACTTCTATATTTGGGTGAATGACTTCTTGTTTTAGTAACAGATTACAAGAAAGTAAATAAATCTAATGTCACAGGCCTAGAGTCCAGCGTAGTACCCGTGCGGCATCCCCGAGGCCCTCTTACTTTGCGGACCAAAACTTACCCTCATACGTGTCAAACTGGTTTCTTCCTCGATTCACCAGGCGAACGGAAATAGCTCCCGACCAGTTGTGCCTTTCGAATTGCCTCGATCCCCTTCATAGTGAAGTCCAAGACTAGTGAAAGCTCCCAAACTTAACCAGGTTGACATGTCTGGCTCGGCAGACATTAGCATCTAAGGTAAGCAATCCTTGACCTATTATCGCTCCCTACCTATTTTTTGACAAGTTAGCAATTGGCCTGTTCATTCATTGGGTCTATCACGCTGTGACATTAGATTGGCCTATAGTTGATCAATTCAAATGGAGAAAGTTGAGAGTTATATTGAAATTTTATAATTACCAAACCAATTGTGCAATTAACTAACTTGTATCAATACAAATTCACATGGTGAGGTTGATGTGCATATAAGAATATTCCTTTTTTTTTTTTTAAGGTGTGTTAGTGGTCAAAGTTGTTAAAGTTTGATTTTGTGGTCAACCCTCACGAGACAGAAGTTTAAGAGCATTGGGACGGTGTAAGCGTATGGGAGGGCAGTCAAAGTGCGGGTGGGGCCGGGTGAGTGGACAGTGCGGGCGGACATGGCAACCCAATTACGTTTCTGAGTTTGAAAATTTGTGATAAGTTGGAAATCTTTGAATTGGCTAATCGTATAATGTGGGATGAGTAACAATAATATATAATGATTCACATTTCAGATATGCATGCATGCATTAGCCCATGCCGTGCTATTTACGATTACACTTCACAAATATAGTGATCAATTTTGTAATGACCTGTGAAAGAAGAAAATTACAATTACATCATATATATATAATATATTATATTATATATATATAGAAGAGCGCTCATATGCGGCGGTCTTATCCGTGCGGCGGTGCGGTTAAATTCCAGAATACACCAACAGTGTTAACATATGCACCAACAGTGTAATAAAAATTACACCCCAATGAAATGTATAAACATCACAAAATACACCACAGACTCACAAAATAACACCACAGACTAAAAAAAATACATCATATACCATCACCCCCAATGGTGTATTTCCGAACAGTATATGGTGTTTTTACTCACACCTAAATGGTGTGTGTTTGGTGATGCAGGGCTCTGTTTTACTCTGTTTTGTGTGGTGTATTTCCTCTTGTTGATGGTGCATTATTTGGTGAACTATTGGTGTTGCCGCACCGTAAGAAATAACCGCACCGTAACACACTGCCGCAACCTGAACCCGTCTCTCTCTCTCTCTTCATATATATTATAATAATATATATATATTATATATATATATGTGTGTGTGTTGGTGTGTGTTGTGTGTGTGTTATTTGTGTGTGTATTCAACTGAGGACAAGTATATTATAGAGGACTGTGAGGATAGATGTAGTGTGTGCATTAGCCGATATGTCATGTGCATGGCCGAATGTAGTCGTGTGCCACAGTTTGTATGTCGCGTGCTAGATTTGTTAATTTATAGAGCCTGGGTTCGAAACCTATGTTGAAAAAATAGTTTAAAATGGCTTGGGTCAAGCCTAATCTCGTGTGCGTCGGTACCTGCGGCCAATTCATCAGCAGTTATTGGAGTTAATTTTTGAATAAAGGTTTCTGTTATGTTAATGGTTACTGTTACAGGAGTTGTAGTGGTTGCTGTTACAGGAGTTGTAGGGGTGCCCTTAATGCCATAATAAAGGCTATTCACTCCTCAATCCCTATATAAGAAGGAGTTGAGCAGTAGCGGTTTTTACACACAAGAAGAAATAATGTTTCCAGCCTCAAAAATACTTCTGCTCCTACTCCATTCTTGAAAGCTGTGTTCTGTCCGTGCTCTTGTTCGCCGGGTTCGTCGTTTGGGTGCTCAAACATCGAACCGTTGTACGTTTTTATCTTTGGAACCTAGGCCACAACGCTCCTAGCACTTTTGGGAGGTGACAAATAAGGTTTAATGAAAGAAAGGCACTTCGCCTAACTCGTACTATTCTTTCTTCTTCTCCTTCTTTCTTGTTTTGGATTATGCTCTAAGCAAAAATCATTTCTACTTTCTTGTTGATTGGAGTTATTCTGATTGTGTGTATAAGTTCGATTTTTTGTTGTAATATATTGGTTATCTTTGTAGAATTATAGTATTTGTGACGGTTTAATATATTTGGTATAATATAATTCGGATTTTAAATTATTTCTCGGTATAAGGAATTCAGAATTTTAGTGTATTGCGATGCTGATAGATGTGATATGTGTGTGTGTGGGTGTAGTATCAAGTTTGGTTAGTTTCACCAACACTAATGGTTTACTATTAGTTGCTTACATAAATGCAAATTATTAATTGTCAGGTTTGTGCCTGGGTCATTACTTTGGTTGGTGATTATTTTCTTAACTTGCATCCCCCCCCTGTTTGATCCTATAGGTGGAAGATTGTTGGGTATCCGACTAACCTCCGTGTGAGGGCTAGTATCCTTAGTTGGTGTATAATGGATCACGCATATGTTATGTGTTATTTATTTGTTAACGTTGTATTGCCTAAGCCCTCTAACGTGTAAGTGGTGAGCTTATGCATGTGCTTGCTATATGTTATCGTGTGCTGTTGCCCAATTCGTTGTTAAGCTATAATTTCATAGTAGCGATCGGATTGGTTATCCTGAGCTGCGGCTTCAGAAGCCGGGGGCTACAGTCAGATGGAATTTTCCTGGCTGCAGTCGGATGGACTGGTAATCTTGGGGAAACGCCCAGAATTTACTGGTTGTAGTCAGACTGGGAATTCCTGGCTTCAATCAGATGACAGTTCTCACGAGAGCTAGGTTCGGAGCTGGCTGTAGGTCAGATGGGAATTTCCTGTGAGCTATGATTTACAAGAGGTTACACATTTTTTTATGAGCTGCGGTTCCAGTTTGGATCGTGGTTGGTTGGGCGATGCCCGGGGTGGCTCGGTGTTGGCGGTGATGAAACGGGGCAGAGTGCTGGCGGATTTTGTGGACCCGTGGTCAAAAGTCTGGGTAATGCGCCTGACGCTCAGGTGTTATGGGCATGCGAGGGTTGTGCATTCCTTTGTGTAGGGCGGCCAACAATGTTGTCTATATTTTGTGTGATGATATGGTAGAGTTTTTAGTGGGTTAAATAGAATACTATCAAGATTGAATCTTCAATGGATTGTAGATCTTGGCGAGATTTAGCTGTTGAGTTTGTTTTTATGTTGCGACTAATGATCGCTTTTTATTCTTCGATATTTATTGTCTTGCCTTAATTTTGCCTTAGGAATCATTTGTGAAAATTCATTATGCCTTGGCATGAACTGATATTCTTTTGTTTAAACTTGAAAAATGGGCTTGTGTGCTGTGCTCTTATCAATATGTTCGATGTCTCAACCCGGTTTTATAGCTTATAGAGATTCGGGATTGAGGGCTATTATATCTCATGCTCAATGGGTGTTTGTCGTTATTATTATCTTTTTCATGAAAGAATATTTGCGTAAATATCCTTAAAATTCATGACTGATTGGGCTTTGTATTTCTTCCAACGCGGTATGTAGGAGATGGATGGCTGTTACCAGGAGTTTTGTTCTCTCCTAGAACCTAGAATTATGTCTTGATATTTGACTAGGTCAGGCACTATGAAGATTAAGTCACTGAAGAGCTGCGCATATAGAACGGTAGGGTAGACAACTAGATAGTTTTCCCTTTCGGCTGCGGAATGTCATTGCCGAAATTGATATTTCTTAACAAATTAATGCTTTTGAAGGGTACGCAAGTTAGGTTGCTCGTGACATTCTAGGGTTCTCTGTATGCTAGGTGTGAACATGTAGACACCTCCGATAGAATTTGTTTTAAAGTTTTTAATTAATAATTGTTACTCGGAGTTTTTTTAATTAGAGATTTCTAACCTATCTATTATAAAGCTTTGTAGAAAGTACTTAATAATTAATTCTGGGGGTAAACGACTTTTACTTGTTATAGGCTTGTTGTTGTTGTAATGTAGGGTGCTGTCTTCCACCCTGCAAGTGGTACTAATGTTCAAGAATTGGGATCTACTTTTCCTTTAACGGCTGAATGTCGTTTCTTATATCAACTATAGCTATCAAATCGATGTTGCTCCATTTAATATATGTATAAATCGTCTATTTTGAATTGTGTAACATAACATTAATTCTAATATGTCAAGTTTTATTGCACTGTGTTTATCATTCAAACAACCATATCCTATATTTTAAGGGTGTTAACTCAATATGAGGTAAAGGATAGGTGATATTTGATGATTATTGGGAGGGAAGTGGTGATTAGATTTGGTTAAGATAAGAGTGAGGTTTTTTATTTTATTTTTTTTTTTCTTTGTTGGCCTATTTTGATTGATGGTTTTCGTAACCCGACTAAAAATATCTAAGTTCTTTCAGTACTTTATCTGGTTTGTAGGCCGTCCCTTCACCTACATCGTTCTCATTCTCTTCTTGAATGGATTGGTGGATCATCAGATCATAGTAAACAGAACCATTCCCCTCATGCTCATCAGGACCACACCCACAGTTTCTGCCCACCAACAACCCCACAATCAGGCCCAACTTAAGCATTTCATCAATTTGTCCATCACTTTCTGCCTCATCTTCAGTTGCAAAGTCTGACCCTACGTGTCCATCACTTTCAGCCCCATCATCCCCTCAAATTCAGCCCCATCATTCCCTCTAATGCAGCCCCATCATCCCTTCTATTTCTGCACACATCACCCTCACTACCAAATTCAGCCCCTACCTCCCCTCTTATTTCTGCCCCACATCACTCTTCACTACCAAATTCAACATCCAAGTATTTTCAATATCAGTCAAAACAAGCAGATTGGCTCTATTATCAGTTTGTGATTTACAGTTTCAGGGCAAGGCAAAGTCATAATGGAAACCAGTTCTGGATCATCTAAGCAATGTTCAACATATATTCACATTTCTTAACCCTTCAAAGTAATCTGAACTAAGTGCAGACTGCTGGCATCATTATTTAACAGCTTCAAACACTTAAAAGATTCTTCAGGTAATTTGTATGTTATTGATACACATCTTCCATATCTTTGCTCTTTTATGTACTTCATAAGATGTGGATAGCATACCAAATCTGGTTCAACTTTAACACTTTCTAATTGTCCACCTACATACTTAAGGCTTAGGTTTTTACAAGTTACCACCATGGTGAATAAGTTAATTCAATACAATCTGACATCCTGAAATAAATAAGTTAAATGCACAATATAAAATCACAAGCAGACAAAAACTAATCTTTTCACAATCTCAAAAACACAACAACCAAAACCATTAAAGAGTAGTGTTTTGTAGACCCCCACAGGACCACATTACAGTTTCCTACAGATTGTCTGGACCACACACAACAACAAGCATCTTTTCTTTTTCAAAAAAACAAAACAGGACCACTTCAACTATTTACCACTTTATAAACAGCAAAGCAACAAGAGAAAAGCAAAGAACAAGAGCAACTCAAACCACCACAATATCAAACTTGTTTCTACCAGGAATTCCAAAACCAAGAATTCTGTCTTAAGTATTATTGATTTTTGTACAATCCAAAACTGTCCCATTGGCAAACCGAATAGTTGGCAAAAAAATTCCAGAACCCCCAAACCCTGAAAACCAATAGTTGGCAAATATACAGAGTGTACGTTACAAAAAAGCTTACCTTGGTGCTCGTCAATGGCGTCGATGGGATTGTGTACCACAGAGGTCTTCTATGTCGTCAATGTTCTCCACCAGCGTAAATGTCCTGTACTCTTCTATGTCGTCAATGTTTAGTGTTTCGAATTGGGGATTGGATATTTGGAAACTAATTTCTCCACGCTAGGGTTTAGAAGTATGAATTGGGTTTATGAACTAATTTCTATTTGTCGTCAATGTTTGTTAGTTTTTGCCATGTGTTTTTTATTTTTTGTATTCTTTGGCCATGTCAACAAGACACCTAGCTTAACCGGAAACAACATCATCATCAATCGCAAATTATGGTGCAACCGAATGCCACCTTGCAAGGTGCATACGGTTGTAAAACGGCGCCGTTTTAGTTAAAAAAAAAAACGCGCGTTCTACTTACAAGAAGAAATTCAGGTTCGAATTCCCGGCAAAGCATTTTTTATATATCCAGAATTCATAAAATATCATGACACAATTTCATAACTTCATATATCCACAATTTATAACTACTATATACACAATGAATGAATGAAGTAAAAATCCACAATGAATGAATGAAATGAAGTAAAAATCCACAATGAATGAATGAATGAAGTAAAAATCACCAATGAATGAACTAAATATCCAAACTATATGATTGAACTAAATATCCACAATGAATGAACTATATAACCACAATTTCATAACTATATAACCACAATTTCATAACTTATATAATCCCAGTGAATGAATGAAGTAAAAATCCACAATAGAATGAATGAATGAAGTAAAAATCCACAATGAATGAATGAAATGAACTAAATATCTACAATGGAATGACTAAATATCCACAATATATGAATTGAACTAAATATCCACAATAATGAACTTATATAACCACAATTTTTCATACTATATACCACAATTCATAATATATATCCACAATTTCATAACTATATATCCACAATAATGTTATTGCTGAGAATCGAACCTGATTTTTTTTTTTTTTAAAGTGGGACGCGCGTTTTTAGTCAAAACGACGTCGTTTTGAACCGTATGCACCATGCGCATGGTACATTCGGTTGCACAGCATAACTATTGTGATGTCAAAGCTTTCGTTAATATGGAAGTAAAAAAATTATTATTAATATATGTATTTTAATTTTATTATGTTATTCATAAATTGTTATATATTTTTATAAGTAATATAGGGCATTTGGATCTGTTCAGGTGGACAAGGAACTATAACTATTGATTGGAATTGAAAGAATGTAAAGTATATGAAATTAAAATTAAAATTTTAATATGATATTACACTTAATTGAAGTTTAGCTCCTACGACGGTCGGGTCCACTTTGTTTGGATCAAAGGTCCTTTCATGTGTGAACTCACTCCTTCCGAACACTTTCATTTCTTCTGGAATTTTTTATTCCTTTATTTCTAGAAGTTTTTCACTTCTTTGAGTTCATTCGTTGGCCCCTTGGTTTAATTTCTAGAAGATTGTCTTGTTAGACTTATTTTGATGGGTCTAATCAACTGGAGTTGAGTTATGTCTTTGTACCACTTTATTTACCGATTGAGGATTAGATCTAGATTCTTTAACAAATACCAATTTGATAGAAGGCTGGTACCGGAGAAGATGAGGAATTAAAGCCAATTAAGTCCGATTCTATCCTGATGATATATTTGTATGCTTAGTAATGCATGTGTCTATTGTTTAGGAACTACTAGCATATTTACCAATAAGCTCTCTAAGCTTTTCTTCTCTAAGTATTACTTGTTACGTTGTACACTTTCTTTTAATCTTTCATCTTTCATTTTAGCAGCTCACGATGCCCGCAACGTGCACGTCACAATGCCTGCCTACTGGGCATTTCTATATATATAGTATATATATATATATATTATATTATATATATTATATATATATATAATATATTATATATCACACGATCATGATGATTGTCATTATTTTAGAATTAAAATTCGGCAACATATTATGTATATAATAACTACAACAGGGTCCGGAGGTATGAGATGGTTGCGATGATTAATCTCATTATGGTGATGGAGCCTTTTAAGGTACTTTGTACATATTATGTATTACAGTAGAAGCAAAAAATAGGTGACCGGGATCTCACATATGCAAGCATTAGGAGTAACAATTATAGGATTATGGCAAAAAAGCAATATGCACTGGAAGTGTGCTCGATCAATCCATCAAAATGAGGATACAAAAAAAATGGCTTAAAAGGCAGAACAAAAGCATGTTTTGATATGCGTAGATTCAAGCCAACAACCAACTAAGTATGTTAAGTTTGGGTTGAAGCTTCCTTTCTTATGTTCGGTAAATAAAGCTCATTTTTGGACGAAGTCTTTTCACTATAATATTTTGTTAGTTTGATGGAAAAGTTTGCTGACAATTATTTTGGGTTGGAGAAATGGGTATATTGGTAGAATTGAAGGATTAAAATTGGAGTGAAGGAGTATGGGTTGGAAGTTGAAAGGCAAGGATAATGGGAAAGATGTTGAAAACTTTTCACCTTCCCCCTTTCCCATGGTCGCAGCAGCAAGTATAAAAAGGGGATGAATTCATTGCTTCAACACACCAGGCGATTTCAACTTTCCACAAACTTCTACAATACACCAATCAATTCCACTTGTTTTTCGGCAAGAAAGCAGTTGAGCAAAAGGAAATAAAAATTATTTTTATTCTTTTCTCTTTTTCACGGCCGTATGCAGCAGTTGAAGGAGAAACATCTATTTCTTCTTCATTTTGTGCAACTTTGTCGTGGGTTTTAGGCTTTTTAATTACTAGAACAACAACAGATTAAAACAAGATTGCAACACAAATTATAAAACCAAACAATAAAATATTAAGGAATTAAATAACTAGGCACATAGGTTTATAAACAAATTCACCCAAAAATCCCTAAGGGATTTAGCCACTCATAGCCATAATAGTAATCAATACAATCTTGAAAGATAAACAAACAACAATAGGAATAAGAGAGAAGTGTGAGAATTCTCCCAAATCTTCCTAGTCAATTCTCTACTCCAAAACTAATTGTAAATCTTCAAATTGGTCCTCTGGGTTATTGCTCTTCGTTGCCTTCCAATACCAAAAATCTGGGAAAAAAGAAGAACCCTAGGATTGATGGAAGATGATCCTTTTATAGCGGGAACCCAATGGGATTATTTTAGGAAAATTCCAAATTTCAGCATTCTGCGTTCTCGACGCGTCCGAGCATTCTAATCTGGCACGTTTTGTAGCTACTGGAAATTCTCGACGCGTCGAGCAGCGGGCTCAACGCGTCGAGGCTCTGATGCTTCGACTACTCCCTCTTTTTGATCCAGTCGTGCTTGGAAAATTTCCCCTTACTTTTGCACATAACCTGTAATGGTGAAAAAACACTACCAAACACTGTAAGACGTTCAAAACAAGTGTAAAACATGTCCTAATGAGAAACAGGAAAACATGTTATTAAATAGGCACGATTAAGGAACTTTGGTCATGGGCGTGACTTTTGGCCAAAGATACATTACTGCGTATGACTTTTTTAATATTAGCGGGATTTTAGAGGAATGATATATATATATAATATCTATATATGTAGAATAATATATATATATATAATATATATATACTATATATATATATATAAATGTATTGACTTGAGTGTTTTAATACTAAAATTATTAATTTTTAAAATACATCATAGTCCCAATAAATACAATCACTAAATTAATTGGTAACCATATCTAGTTATTTTAAATCAAATCAAAATAAATATCACTGGTAAGCTTTTCTGATTCTGTACCGTGATTGCTGCCTAAAAACCTATCAAAACACTATATAGCTTATTCTGATTCTGTAACGTGATTGCTGCCAAAAAAAACTATCAAAACACTATATAACTTCGAATGTAACATAACTGCAAAATCACTTAAAATAGTAATCAAGGAATCATCTCCATACATATTTGTAGAGTGAAAAAAATGCATCACAATAAAATAAAACCTCAAAATCCAATCTAATATTTAAAAAACTTAAAATGCCATTAAGGCATAATTGTCTTGCACTAACCCTTCATTGTTTTTCATTGAGCTTCGGGTGTATAAAATCCTGATAAATTCTTCCTTTAGCATTCAAAGAAGCAAGAGATTTCAGAGACTACATATATCTGAGAAAGTTTGCAAACAAAATATAAAACTTTTGGAATAAGGGTCAAATAGGCCACTGAAGTGCACACAAAACTACAATTGGACCACTAAAACTCAAAAAAAATGCAATTAAGTCCTTGAATTAACCCATAACATGCAATTTTACTAATTTTCCAGTTTATAAGTTTGTTACCGGTCACTTTGCCTTGTTTCCATTTGACTTTTTATTTTTTTCTTATTTAATAAATAGTTATTAAAACTAGTTCATAGTGAAGCACTTCCGCCCGCCCGCGGATTCTCACGACTTAAATTCCCATCGGTGAAGCATTCCGCGCGTCTTCTTCCTCACAGCTCTTTCTCTAACATATCGCCACCTCCTTCTTCCTCTTTCTTCTACACAGTCCAC
>VALG01006920.1:0-12573 GCA_009835305.1 Ipomoea purpurea
AGGATTGGGTAATGTGCGAGGCTTCTCCTTGTTTGCCGGATTTCGAACTTCAACAATGAAACATCCACCAAGTTATTTAATAAATTATAAAGAAAGTATAGTACCTCCTAATCCCGAATAGTTGAGTACCCAAACAATGTTCGACCAAACTTTTTAAAAGGCAGGGGTGATGTCTCACACAAAACAACAATCAACATACATATATCCAAGAGAGTTGGATACTAAAACCTGTAGGACATTCCAGAAATAACGGAGCCATATAATAATAATATAAGAGGGAGAGAATTTTATTAATATTTTTATATTATTCGTCTCAGTGTAACCAACTATATCACATGTAGTCACAACCGTCAGTTTCTTGCATTATATTGAAAAATTTACCACTTTTCACTAAGACCATTCTACATAAAGCAGCGCTGGGGCCATTAAAAAATGGTCATGTTTTGCATTTACGAACGCGTTTGTCTGCAGTCTGGTTACCTAGACTCGATACGCACACACAGCCTAACCAAGGAACTTCGTTCATGATGTAAATTAATAACGGATTTATTCAGGAAGCCTTATGTCTAAGACTCACTCGAAAATGAAGTAAAGAAGCACAAAGATACACATTCTTCCTATATTTATTTCAATTTCGAGTGAAACCCTCCTTTCATGGTAGCACCCTACCACTTGGTGGCCATACAATGGATTTACCTAAATGATGGGATTATAGGGGTGGGCCGGCATAAAACTCTCTATCATGGCCTTTAGAAGGAAAGATAGACCGCCTTAACTCCAGGACCCTTAAAGTATTAGGAATCCTTCAGTATTAAGGGGGCATCGGGAGTAACCTTCACTTCTATCTCGGGAAATAGACCGAAGCTTATCCCTTTGGGCAAGCCGAGAATACAACATTGGATACCAGCTTTCGTACCGACATTCCACAGGATATTGTAACACTGCACATCCTTATGGACTAAATCATTTACCTTACTTCGATAAGGACACCTCCTATGCCTTGGGTCGACTAACGTTATTACCAAAATCTACGCCTTCCAGAAACCTTAATGAGAAGAGACAAACCCTTCATCACGACCACGAACCCGATTATAGTGAAGTCCAATAACGCATTCCGGACGGAGAATATTGAATAAGTTTCACAGCGACTCTTCCATGATCATACGAGGTGTTTATAGAATGACATTAACCGTACTTCCAGAAAAGCCTGATGATTTTGAAAGAAAATTAGCAGTTAACAATGCGTCATTTACTAAGCAACCCAAAAACCTCACGAGATAAGAATTTAACCAAACCTACATATTTTGTATTGGTCGCCATCATTTAAAAGGCGACTCTAACTTAAGAAAACGCCTAGTGCTGAACACACTTACTTTCAGTTAGATGTTCGGGCAAACAAGATAACAAATTTACTTAGGCACCTTACCTGTGCACCATTGCAGGGAGTCATAATACAAGACATAACACCCATAATCTGTCGACAAGAGAATTGTTACGCGTGAATAATATAATATACATGTCTCCACAATATTCTATTCTATCTCTCTAAAAGAACCTTTAAACATTATAAGACAAGAGGTTGTCCTAAATCTATTTAATTAAACTACCATACACGACCTTAGACATTTCAATACCACGATGAGGGAGCGGAGAGCGTGAGTTGCCGACTAGAGCGATAAGATGAACCATTCCTCACACATATACACATCTTACGTAGGTGAGAGAGGGATTCACACACAAGTGGGAAGAGAGTTAATTTGTAGGCAAAAGAAGTGCATGATGTATGTGGTATTCTTGTTTTGAGGGGGACTTATTTCAACAACAATGCTATACTATTATTGGAAAAACACTTAAGAGTTAGCATAGACAAAGGAACAACCGCGTGGCGCAGAAAAGCTTAAACTAAGTAGAATTTAGTCAATACAGTTCTTGAAAATATATACAGTTCACAAAGACCCATAGGCCCACCTCTTCGGATCGGTGGTATGAAGTTACAAATTACAGGAATAACAATACAATACACCAACTCGAAAGACCAGCACAGGAATACTCATATTCATTTCAAAATCCAACACATTTCACAACAGACTCATAATATGTCCAAATTAAGTCAAGAAGAATGCGCATTTAGAAATCCACCACAGATCCATTCTTGGACTTTTTGCTCAGCTTAAGCAAAGTAGAAGTTGAGTGTTTCTGGTTCCCTCCAACGGCATCACATCTCTTGATGACTCTTCTATGATGAGCAACATACACGTATCTTGTAGGTATGAGAATTCAATATGACCCGCTTATACAGTACAACCCAGGGGCGGTGACTAAATTTAGTACCTTTTGTCAAACGTAAAGGTGATAACTTCTTTTTGATACGATCCACATCATAACATTAGGAATAACAGGAATCGCAGATTTTCGTTGGCCAAAATAGCAAGACTCAAGGTTTAATGTCTGAATTTTTGCCTAAAGGGTTTCACAAAGTCCGATCATTATGAGACAATAATTGGAAGGGGCGAGAGTGAACTCAGGTTTTACTACTTTTTGTAAATTTAACCCCACTTATGGAAATATATATTTTATTCCATTATTCCATTTATCTTTTTGATTATCGATCCAGGTTACACTCAACCCACAAATACATGACCTAGCAAGGACAAAATTCTGGGTTTTCAAGTTAGGGATCGATATGACCAAGACACGCGATTTCATATTTTGCACAAATTTGAAGGAGAAACATTGGACAATTGACGCAACTTAGTCCCCATACAATACACAACATAACCCAATATCAAAAACACCCATGAGGATTAAGTTGTTTCTCATATTAGAAATTACCAATACGGATGTCAAAACACAATATCTCATTTTGGTGTTTTCTCGCTACCATGATCGATGTCCAATAGGTTTCCTTTACTCGCATTCTGTAAATTTTTCTACAAACGAGCAATTTTTGCACATCATCCTAATATAATAATCTATATCGACTAGCCTTGATATTTCGACCGCCACTATAGCATATCGGGCCAAGCACACGATTTATAGAACTCAGCACACAATAAACTCCATGTACGTTTCTGTAGATTACATTTTGCATAGAGCGCAACTGCATCTACCGGCTTCAAAAAGTGTTGCTCAGAAACGAGAGAATCATAGGTGGGAAAAGAGGACTGTATAACCGGTATTCAGACTCACGAAGTCTAAACAGTTCCTTATCTACTTCAAGAGCCATTTCATGTGGAAGGTTTCTTCATTTACAACACAGCCACCCAACCTAAACTAGCGAGTGTCTATTTTCGCGAAACATTTGGCACCCTTACCGAAGCACTTATACGGTCAGAAAATTAGAACCCTTTGTTGTTGGGAGGAAAATGGTCAACCCGTAACACTGGGCCCCCAATACCTACAAGACACCATAGCCAATGATCAAACACATCCAGGAAAGGATGAAGGCCCCCAAGACTGCCAGAAGTCTTACGCCGACCTAAAGAGGAAACAAGACGATTCAACCGTCGGACAAGGTTTGCGTAAGGATCTCACCCACACGGGAAGTAATAGGTTCGGAAGGAAAGGAAACTCAGCCCCGATTCATCGCCCCTTACAATGTTTGATTCCCTTGATGTTCAAAATTCCAAACTGTTAACAATGAATTAACCCCCAAATATCTCAATGAGGAAACAATAACCCTTGAGTTGCATAAATGATATATGAGTATGTTAAGATATTTGCAAAACATATATCGTCAAAATTCCAACCAATACGAGTAGTAGAAGAAGTCACAAAATTATTGTGCAAGATATTCACTCTAGTGACCAAATCCAAAAGATTTGACTAATCCTTTCTACATTTTTGGACATATATTTATGTGTGGATTTGAAGATTGTTTTCTTGAGCGAAGTATTATTTACAATCCTGAAGATTGGGTCTTGACGACTAACAACTGTACTCTTTTCCTTAGTTAAGCTTTTCCCCACGGGGTTTTCCTTAAATCTAAGGTTTTTAAACGAGGCAATTAATCTAAAACAGAATACACATACATCATGCACTTTTTTTCCTCAACTAATTTTCCCACTGGGTTTTTATAGTGAGGTTTTTAACGAGGCATGAGTAAGATATAGTAGTGTAAAATGGGAGAAGTAAACAAAACCCTAAATCCTGAAGATTAATGATGATTATGCTCTGAAGGCGCGCTTATGGTTGTCTCTTTTTCCCTTAACTAAGTTTTTCCCACAGGGTTTCTTAGTTAATGTTTTAATGAGGCGACCAATACAATATAGTTTTTTACATAGTATTCAATTACTCTTTTCTTCAATTAGGTTTTTCTGGAGTTTTTAATGATGCATGAATATACTCTCTATTGTACTATTTTCTTGTCTAGGGTTTTTCCCATAGGGTTTTCCGAGCTAGTTTTTAACGAGGCATGATTATGGTAAAATAAGTTCCAAGGGGGAGTGTAAAACCTTATGTGGACATTATCTATGGCTTTTTATATACTTCACGATAAGGACTTCTTAATACGGAAGGAGTCTAATACTTTAAGGGTTCCTAAAAGGCTACTTATCCCGGCCGATAGAGGAGATTATAAGACTACCATCCCGTAATTTACACAGATTCTTTCCCTCGTGACTCCAGGACGGCATAAGCATGTCTGATTCTCTCAAGTCTCTTTATTCCTCTTCCTACTATTAAATGTACTCTTCTATATCTATTCTCTACGCGAGCTCAAAATCTGATGACAACACCGTAAGATTCAAATGCATGGTTGCGCGGTGTTTCAACATTTCTATATGAACTTATGTCCTTCTTAAGCAGCCAGGAATAACGGCATGTATCATGCCCTGTACGCAAGATATATAATATTCAATCAAACTTTTCTCTCCCTTATAACTTCTTCCATCTACTATATCTATCTTTCATCTTTAATCTCCATTAATTGTACTCTGTTCGCTCCATTTATATTCGTACTATAGGTATTACTTGCATCCCGGGACAAGAACAATATAACAATTCACTGGGGAATGTTTCAATTCAAAAACGATTACAATACAACGCTCATTACCGAACTCACGTGAACGAGTATTATTTTATACTGATATTTAATCATTGATCAGCATGAAATCCCTCATAGATCCAATTCCCATGTACATTATCACGTATTTGAGGATACAAATTGAAGAGAAAAATCTATTGACTATGTCTTGTAGAAAAAATCCAACTTCATCATCATATTTGAGGTACTCATGTTTGCGTTTATTTTTAATCCATATATTATTATGGAAAAATTGCATCTTTAATTAATCTGTAACTTATACCAATTCCAGCTCAGTCCCTCCCATTATAACCTGTATCCATTTTTTACTCCTCAATTATAGAGCGAGAGTGCCGAGTTTGATCTCCGCTGATAGGTTTCATCTCAACGTTGATGAAAAAAAAAGTCAAACCCTATGTTTATGTCAATATGGTGATGGGTGATGTGATGGTGATGGTGGAGTGATGGTGGCCTGTGAGCCATGTAGTGTTAGATTATGAATTGGGATATTGTGTACACAATGCAGATTTGACCGCCGTAGCGTTTATCATTTTGGTAACGTGGCATAACACCCCAGTTTTTGGATTTGCTATTATCCTAGTTACATTTATTTTCCGTTGTGCGTAGTGTTTTGTTGTGATACTCGTGCATGTGTTAAGACTTTCTATATACAGCATGTTTGCGGGGTGTTAAAGTTTGCCCTATTTTTCACCTCTCTACTATCTGTTAATATCACATGGTTTTGTCACAACTATAGGCTTGCCTAATAATCTTCTTGAAGTTAGATAAAGGAACGTCTTACACTTCGCTATGGAACCGTTAACAGTCCTTTTAATTCATTTTGTCGTTTGGAAGCACCTATTTTGGAACAGGAAGTTCCATAATCGCAACGGTACAATGATATTTGCGATAAATATTGCTAAGCAACACGTAAGGCGCTCCTTCTACAATGAAATATTGGAATAGTGGTTTAACATATCTATTCTGAATTAAAAAGATTTTGCATTTATATAGAGAAACAGAATCTATGGTTTTGATAGGTTGTTTGAGTATTTGGGCTATTATGACCTACTGTTTGATTTCGCCGTTGAGTGTCAAAATTCCAAATCGGTTAAGAAATGAGATTACCCCAATATCTCAGAATGAGGAAACAATACCTTGAGGTTGCAATAAATGAGTATATTGAGCTAGTTAAAGAATCATTTGACAAAGCATATATACGGTCAAAATTCAACCATACGAGCTATAGAAGAGTCACAAAAGTTATTCGTGCCACGATATTCCTCTAGTGACAATCAAAAGATTTGGATAATCCATTTGGACATTTGGACATAACTATTCTTTATGTGTGGATTTGAAGATTGCTCTTCTTGAGGCGAAGTAATAAATTTAAATCCTGAGATTGGTCTTGACGACTAATCAACTGTACTCATTTTCCTTCAGAATGCCTTTTCCCCACGGGGTTTTCCTTAAATCTAAGGTTTTTAACGAGGCAATTAATCTAAAACAAGAATACACATACATCATGCACTTTTTTCTCAACTAATTTTTCCCACTGGGTTTTTATAGTGAGGTTTTTAACGAGGCATGAGTAAGATATAGTAGTGTAAATGGGGAGAAGCTAACAAACCCTAAAATCCTGAAGATTATGAGATTATGCTCTGAGGCGCGCTTATATGGTTGTACTCTTTTTCCGTTAACTAAGTTTTTCCCCAACAGGGTTTTCTTAAGTTAATGTTTTTAATGAGGCGACAATACAATATATGTTTTTATACATATATCATGTACTCTTTTCTTCAATTAGGTTTTTCTGGAGTTTTTAATGATGCATGAATATATCTTCTATTGTACTATTTTCTTGTCTAGGGTTTTCCCATAGGGTTTTCGAGCTAGTTTTTAACGAGGCATGATTATGGTAAAATAATGTCCAAGGGGGAGTGTAAAACCTTATGTGGACATTATTATGGCTTTTATATTTATGATAGGATTCTTAATACGGAAGGATTCCTAATACTTTAAGGGTCCTAAAGGCTATTATGATAGAGAGATTATATATACCATTGTAATGCTGTTACAGAGATTTTTCCTCGATGATAATAAGAATTACTTTTCTCTATTCTTTATTCTTCTTCCTACTATTATTACTCTTTATTACTATTCTCTACGAGCTAAAAGCCTGCAGACAAACCCGTAATTCAACATGCATTTTGCTTTCAATTCTTATGAATTATGTTTCTTAAATCAAGAGATATACATGTATCATTGTAGCTAAGATAATATAAATATTAATAAAATTTCTCTCCCCTTATATTATTATTATTATTATTATTATTATTATTATATCTCCATTATTGTCTTGTTTTGCTCAATTATATTTATATATATTGATTGCATCCCGGGACAAGAACAATATAACAATTCACGTGAGGGAATGTTTCAATTCAAAAAACGTTATCAATACAAACGCTCTAGAACCTCAGTGAACGATATTATTTTTATACTCATATTTTAATCCATTGATCAGATGAAATCCTATAGATACAATCCCATGTAACATTATCACATTTGAGGATACAAATTGAAAGAAAAAATCTATTGATATGCTTGTAGAAAAATCCATTCATTCACTATTTGAGGATACTCATGTTTGCGTTTATTTTTAATCCATATATTTATTATGGAAAAATTGCATCTTTAATTAATCTGTAACTTATACCAATTTCCAGCTCAGTCCCCCATTATAACTGTATCCATTTTTTACTCCTCAATTATGAGCGAAGTGCCGAGTTTGATCTCCGCTGATAGGTTTTCATCTCAACTTGATGAAAAAAAAAAGTCAAAACCCCTATGTTATTGTCAATATGGTGATGTGATGGTGATGGTGATGGTGATGATGGTGGCCTGTGAGCCGATGTAGTGTTAGACTTATGAATTTGGGATAGTTGTGTACACAATGCAGATTTGACCGCCGTAGCGTTTATCATTTTTGGTAAACGTGGCATAACACCCCAGTTTTTGGATTTGCTTTTATCTAGTTACATTTATCTTCCGTTGTGCTAGTGTTTTGTTGTGATATCTGCATGTGTTAAGACTTTCTATATAGCATGTTTGGGGGTGTTACAAGTTTGCCTATTTTTCACCTCTCTATATGGTTAAGTATCATGGTTTTGTCAAACTATAGGTTGCCTAATAATCTCTTGAAGTAGATAAGGAACTGTTTAGACTTCGTATGGATACCTTAACAGTCCTTTACTTCATTTGTCGTTGGAGCACCTTTTGGAACCAGAAGTTCCATAATCGCAACGTACATGATATTTGCGATAAAATTGCTAGCAACACCTAGGGCTCCTTCTACAATGAAATATTGGATAGTGTTTTAATATATATTCTGAATTACAAAAGAATTTTGCATTTATATGAGAAACAAATCTATGGTTTTGATAGGTTGTTTGAGTATTGGCTATTATATATGTTTGATTCCCGTGATGTCAAAATTCCAAACTGGTTAACAATGAATTACCCCCAATATCTCAAATGAGGAAACAATAACCTTGAGTTGCATAAATGATATATGAGTATGTTAAAGAATATTTGACAAAGCATATATACGCGTCAAAATTCAACCAATACGAGTATATAAGAGTCACAAAATTATTGTGCAAGATATTCACTCTAGTGACAATCCAAAAGATTTGACTAATCCATTTCGACAATTTTTGGACATATATTTTATGTGTGGATTTGAAGATTGTCTTCTTGAGGCGAAGTATTATTTACAATCCTGAAGATTGGGTCTTGACGACTAACAACTGTACTCTTTTCCTTTAGTTAAGCTTTTCCCCACGGGTTTCCTTAAATCTAAGTTTTAACGAGGAAATTATCTAAAAAGAATACACATACATCATGCACTTCTTTCCTCAACTAATTTTTCCCACTGGTTTTTATAGTGAGGTTTTTTAACGAGGCATGAGTAGATATAATAAGTGTAAAATGGGGAGAAGTAAACAAACCCTAAAATCCTGAAGATTATGCTTTTATGCTCTGAAGGCGCACTTATGGTTGTACTCCTTTTCCCTTAACTAAGTTTTTCCCACAGGGTTTTCTTAAGTTAATGTTTTTGAATGAAAATATTGTTTTTACATATATCATGTACTCTTTTCTTCAATTAGGTTTTTCTGGAGTTTTTAATGATGCATGAATATATCTTCTATTGTACTATTTTCTTGTCTAGGGTTTTCCCATAGGGTTTTCCGAGCTAGTTTTTTAACGAGGCATGATTATGGTAAAATAATGTCCAAGGGGAGTGTAAAACCTTATGTGGACATTATTCTGGCTTTTTATATTTATGATATGATTCTTAATACTGAAGGATTCCTAATACTTTAAGGGTCCTAAAGGCTATTATGATAGAGAGATTATATATACCATTGTAATGTTGTACAGAGATTTTTTCTCGATGATAATAAGAATTACTTTTCTCTATTCTTTATTCTTCTTCCTACTATTATTACTCTTTATTACTGTTCTCTACGAGCTAAAAGCCTGCAGACAAACCTGTAAATCAACATGCATTTTGCTTTCAATTCTTATGAATTATGTTTCTTAAATCAAGAGATATACATGTATCATTGTAGCTAAGCTAATATAAATATTAATAAATTTCTCTCCCCTTATATTATTATTATTATTATATCTCCATTATTGTCTGTTTTGCTCAATTATTTTATATATTATTGATTGCATCCCGGGACAAGAACATATAACAAATTCACGTGAGGGAATGTTTCAATTCAAAAAACGTTATCAATACAAACGCTCTAGAACCTCAGTGAACGATATTTATTTTTATACTCATATTTTAACCATTGATCAGATGAAATCCCTATAGATACAATCCCATGTAATATTATCACTATTTGAGGATACAATTGAAAGAAAAATCTATTGATATGCTTGTAGAAAAATCCATTCATTCACTATTTGAGGATACTCATGTTTGCGTTTATTTTAATCCATATATTATTATGGAAAATTGCATCTTTAATTAATCCGTAACTTATACCCAATTTCCAGCTCAGTCCTCCATTATAACGTATCCATTTTTTATTCCTCAATTATGAGCGAAGTGCCGAGTTTGATCTCCGTGATAGGTTTTCATCTCAACTTGATGAAAAAAAAAAAGTCAAAACCTATGTTATTGTCAATTGGTGATGGTGATGGTGATGGTGATGGTGGATGGTATGATGATGATGATGATTGATGAATGATATTATTTATTATTTTATTATTATTATTATTATTATTATTATTATTTTAATATATTATATTATTATTATTATTATATTATATTATTATTATTATTATTATTATTATTATTATATATATTTGTTGAATAGTAGGAAGTCAAAGTTAGGGAATTTATTTTAGAAAAATATGTTAGGAATAATAGAGAGATTGCGGGTGATTTTCAGTATCTCCTATGAATCAATATCTTGATTATTAATTACTACTTTTAAAGAAAAAATTAAGCTAATTATTTCTTTCTTTTATTAGAGCAAGTTGTATATATAGTATTGTAATCTCCATTAGTTTAATGCTAAAATTTTCAGAATTTCTTAATGGTATTAGAACTAGGTTTATGAACCTTAGTACCATTCAAACCATTTTTTTTCTTAGCCTACTTTTCTCATTTCTCAAGCCATGGCAAAATATGGAATGACCCCATCTCAAACTTCTAATATCACACATCATAAGTAGGAGTTCATAAACATCAAACAATGACAAGTGATCCCTCTCCATTCTCATCACAGGACACAAAACTAAATAAGTAAAAACTATCCGGTCCAAATGACAATGGTAGCATTACTAAGACTGGTATGGTGGCTCAAATGGATTCACATACAACCTTCACTGTTAACAAAGGACATATGAGACTGTGGGTAGTTGACAAAGGCTCTTCTAATCACATGACAGGAGATGCTACTCTTCACCAAAATTACAAGCCAAGTAGTGGTTACTCATTTGTTCATATTGCTGATGGTTAAGTTCAAAATTGTTGGGATATGTTTCATTCAACTTACTAAAGAGAGTACTGAACTTTGTCATACATGTTCAAGACTTGGATTGTCTCTTTTTCCATTAGCAAATTGACCTTGTGATCTTCAATGTGTTCTAAATTCTATCCAACTTTATGTTATGTTTAGAAACTTCGAAATCGGGGAGATGTCTTGGCAGGGCTGAACTGTGCTCGCCGAGATGTATTCTCTCATGTTCGATCTCCAAACAAGTTCTAAAGAACAGTTGTAGCCCGAACTCAAAAGCATAGTTATCAATCATTGCTTCTGTGTCCAATTTCCCAACGTTCAATAACGATAGTTAAACTATATTGTCTAAACTATCAATCTTGGTCATTCTAAGTTTGCTGACCGTCGTTAATTGTTTCAAAACTATCTTGCCAATAAAGACTCAATCATCTTTCTTCATTATCGAAATCTTGTAGATTGCCCAAGCATACTAGACCAGTGTGACTGCCGGGCTCGAATTCAATAACAAACACTGCCGCTAACCTTTTCATTGATTCATAGTGATGTGTGGGTTCCTCATGGAAAAAATGTTTTGGCATAAATGCTTTCGTGACATTTGTTGATGATCATAGATGTTGGGAAAAATAACATAAATTGGCATAAAATGGCATTTTAAGTAGCTATGTGGTACAATTGTCAGTGGGGTCCACTTTCGATTTGGGTCGGGTCAAAGTGGATTAGAGTTCTTCGTAGTGAGACGAAGAGATTGATATATTGTACGCTCAAAACGGATAATGGTGAATCAGATATTGATTCTCAAAGTAGACCCATTTGAGTTGGAAAATGAAGGGAAAAAGTGAAGTTTTTGTCCGACATTGGTTGGTAGGTAGCAAATAAGGTTTTAAAAAAAGAGTGGTTGCTCGACTCGTGCTAAAAACCTATATCAAACACGAGCCATTTTTCTTCACCCTTTCCTTCCCTTTTTTTCCATAAAATAATAATCTTTCCGTAGGATTATTATTTGGTTTTACCAACATTTATACAACAATCTTAAAACCTTATTTACCCTATTTTTCCCGTTGGTTTGCTGTTTGTCTCCTAATTTCCTAGAAGAAATGGAGAATCCCCGTACTGCCTAATCATGGGAGGAAAATGTTATTGAGAACAACAGTGGTGGGAATCGCAACAACGTTGCAAATTCCAAGGCACCACCAGTGAATGTTGGTTCACAAGATGGTGGAGCACCGAGGGATACATCCCTACGATGCGGGTACCTACTGTACCAAGTGGTTCTACTGAAAGACCGGAGAAGTTCACCGGTACTGGATCGAACTTCAAGAGGTGGAAGAAAAAAAGATGTTGTTCTACTTAGCAACTCTCGGCTTGACAAGGTTCTTGACTGAGAAGCTCTTGAGTTGAAGGAACAAGATGCTCAATCCGTGATGGCGGTTGGGTATTGGAAGGATTCAGACCTCCTTTGCCGAAACTACATCCTAAATGGATTATATGATGCGTTATACGCAGTAC
>VALG01006923.1:0-10800 GCA_009835305.1 Ipomoea purpurea
TGGTAAAGTTTTGAAATCATTTAGGTTTTTAATTAAAATGCTACCATAGTTTAATATAATTATCATTTCTATAATCTAATCAATAATATAATATGAATTACAATTACATATAATATATATATATATTATATATATATATATATATATAATAATATATATATATAATAATTATATATATATTATAATATATATATTAAATATAATATTATATATATATAATATATATATAGATTTGCTAAGATGAACGGATTAGATGCATTCCCTCAATGGCACACGGATTGCTAACTTCTAATTAAAAACTACCATAAATAACCAACTAATTAAAAAATTACCATAAATAATAACAAATCCTGTACATCCAACTTAAAAAATCAACGACTCGGATGAATCCACACTGTTTGTATTTTAAGCACTGTTGTATCTGAATAGAATCCTATATATATATATATATAATATATATATATATATATATATATATATATATATATATAATATATATATATAACCACATAAACACAAAAACTATTATTTTAAAAAAATTAATAAACTAAGAATTTTAATATTGGGCATATGTTTTTGCGCATCGCACATATAAAATACTAGTAATTAAAAGTCAAATCATTCCCTTCATTTTCTCGTCATACCTAATATGAATATTAATTAATGGGAAATGGCATTTTTTTTTCCCTGAGTTATATACTTATGACTTTTTTCCTCTGAGTTATTTATGTAAGCACATTAGCCCCCTCAATTATTTTAAAAGTGGTGATTTTCCCCCTAATATATTAAATTGACATTCCTACCCTTAAAGTAAACATTTTATTTATTTTTTCTTCTCCAACAAATTATTGTTTATACGTAGGGGTGACCACACTTCGGTTCGAACTGAACCGGACACTATAGCAATCGAATTGAAAGTTTCCGATTACGATTCAGATCCAGAACCCAATATTTAGATTTCAGTTTATTAAAATTATGAATCAAAAAATTGGTTTCTGAACCGTGAACTAGTTGTTCGGATGCGGATCACGATTTTTAATCTTATTTATTTTAACATTTTATTTTTATTTTAAAATAGTCCAAATTCAACAATAAATGTATTTATTTTTCAGTTTGGAACATGAACCGGCCGTTTCGGTTAGAGATTTTAAATAACTCTAAATATCAAGTTTCGATTATAAATTGTAATTGGAATATTTCAGTTTAGTTGCTATAGTGTCTGTTCGGTTTGAACCGAATCGTGGTCATAATTTTGTTGGAGAAGAAAAATAAATAAAATATTTATTTTAAGGTAAAGATGTCCATTTAACATTTCAGAGGGAAAAATAGCCACTTGAATAATTGAGGGGGAAAAATGCTATAAGTATATAACACAGGGGGGAAAAGTGCTATTTTTCTTATTTAATCTATATATTATTAATAAAAAGTTGGTGTAATGATATTGATTCTAATGGATGTGAATTGTTCTTTGTGTATGGTAACGGGGGAATAGGCAAGATGTTCGTGTGGAGAACGTTATCGTCAAAGATAAGGAGTCGCGGTGACATTGTTCTCAAGACGACGCATCGAGTGGAATGTCGCTCCGAGTGGAATAACATCTTTGCTCATGCTAGGAGGCAAGACGACGCATTCCAGATTTGTTATACCACTCTCTTTGAATGAAGATTTCACGTGCAATACATCGCAAGGCATGACCTTGCTGAGCTTATAACAATGACCAAATTGATAATATGGGACGAATCACAGAAAACCATGAGGGATCTATCGAGGTTCGCCATATCGGGTAGTGCTGAAAAGATATTTGGTGGAAAGACAGTAGTTTTGGACGACGATTTAGACTGATTCTTCCCGTTATTCTGAAAGAAACGAGACCAATAGTTGTCGGAGCCACTATATTCTTCTTACCTCGAACAAATTGTAAGGTATTGAGGCTCATGAATAACTTGAGACTATAGAGCTTAGCTTTAGAGGAAAATAGACAGATGGTTGATTGATTTTCAAAATGAATTGTAGACATTGGAGATGAAGATTACAGGGGTTGTAACGACGATTTGTCTGAGATCGATATTCTGGCACGGTTTCTGTTGAAGTGTGGACTCGATCCAATAGCAACTATAGTGGAAAACACCTTCCCCAACGCGAGATATGACATGCTTGATGAGTCGCACCTAGAAGGCCAAGCAATCCTCTCACCGACTTTAGATGTCGTTTATCAAATTAATCACTACATGTGCGACATGAACACTGCAAAAGATCGAACATATTTAAGTTGTGACTCTTTGTGTAAGGCTAGGGGTGTTCAATCGGTTAACCGAACCATTTTAACTAAAATTTTTAAAACTTTAACCGTTAACGGAACCAAACTTTGTATTGCCGAATTAACCGAACCGATGTTTTTTTTTTCGGTTAACCGATTAACCAAATTTTTTAAAACTAAAGTTTTAAATCCTAAAAATAATACCTATAATAATAATCCAATTAAAATAATACATATAATAATAATCAATAATAAATTACAAAAACAATATCACAACAATACAATTTATAGGGATTTTACATATTAGATTATATATTTATATATATACATATATATATATATAACTTATATATATTAAAATTTTGGTTAACCGTTTGGTTAATTTTGGTTAACCGAAGTTTCGAACCGAATTAATCATTAACCAAAATTTAAAAAAACCTTTAACCATTAACCGGACCGAAAAAGTTTAGTTATAAAACGGTTAACCTAACTTTGTCGGTTCGGTCGGTTAATCAAAAATTTACCGAAGTTTGCAATCCCTATGTAAGGCAGAATAAGACGGTGAAAATCTATCTGAAGTACTCAATCCTGAATTCTTAAATAGTTTGAGATTGTCTGGTGCACCTGTTATGTAATTGCGGAACATAGATCACTCTCTTGGTCTTTGCAACGGTACGCGCTTCATCTTCACAAGATTGGCAGATCACATTGTCGAAATAAGAATAGTTAATGAGACACATCAAAGAACCAAAGTTCTTATACACCGAATGTCTCTCACCCCTTCTGATACGAGATTGCCCTTCAGGTGTACGTGGCTTTTTCCCGAGTCACCCATCTTGATGGCCTGAAGGTTTTAGCTCTAGATAAGGATGGACAAAATTCTATTACTATTACCATGTCGTCTACAAAGAGATTTTTAATAATGTGTAATTCAAACCAGTGATATTATGTTTTTTTTAATAGAAATATGACAAAATTGCTATATATCTACATAGAAAATATATATCTTCCATACAAAATATTTTCTACAACTAAGTTGCTAGACAACGAGCTAATTAGCCCAATTAATACAAATCTTAAACATTGATATATAAACTCTCTAAAGTTTCAGCACTGGATGCGTATATCTACATGTTAGCTATTAATTGAATAATTATTTGCTCGAATTCAAGCAATGGTAACATCAGAAAACATAATCGATCCAACTCAATTTTTCAATTGCACTATATAACATTCGATGTTATAATTTATACAATTATATATCGATCCAAATATTCTTAAAATATTATAACAAATCTATTTCGTGCAACGCACGGGTGAAAATACTAGTGAATAGTAAAAATAAGACAAAAGAAGTAATTGTTCCGACAAGTGTTTAAAGAGTATACTTAAATACTAGATCTATTTCATTGATTTCGTCCTCTTTGTTGAGTCCAATACGTAATGCCATAATATAAGTTCACATAAGCAATTCTCGTCCAATTTCAACAAAGGACCAAATGGATAGAAAAGTCAAACAAAGAACAACTGGTAGGAAAGCTAGAGATGGTGAATGGTTTTACTTCTAATGTGGTCTTTAAAACATCCATTTACATCAGTGCAGATCAAATGGTGAATTTTTTACTGCGTTTAAAAAACATAGAGACTAAGATGGTAGGAAAAAAAAAAACTCACAGAAGCTTTTATGATACATATGGAATCGTGTGTTTCAGTGACCATCACCTCAACAGTAATAATTGAGCAATATGTGAATTCCTGCAATTCTTATTTCTTGATGGAATATTCCTGCAATTCTTATTTCTTGATGGGATAACACTGATAAGATATTTTTTCATGTGAACTCTATTACAAGTGTCTACGTCAAGATTTTGAGTGTAGAAGTAAAAGTTACAGAGAATGGGATTACACAGTCTGTTTGATTTCAAACATTGAAATGAGAATAAATTACTTAGTAATTAGAATAAGTTTTGGTGAAAATATTTGCATGTTTGGTATTAGGACGGAATTGGAATGATTACCAATATTGATATTCAATTATGTATGACACTATAATCAGAATAAAAATTTTAAAAATACAAAAATAAAAAATCAAGGCAATTAATTTTAGGAATGGCAATGAAGTGAGGAAGTCGATGAAGTGAAATGATAAGGGATAAGACCGAATTAATGGAATGATACCTGATTTAAATTAGGTAATAGGTTTTGTAATTATAGAGGTAATCAAATCTTATATCTGTGTTTTAAAAAGTTAATCAACCAAACAATCTGTATTTTGGGTCGCCATATAATACTGTTACAGATTCTGCGCTGAAGGTTTTGCCCATAAAAAACCATACAACATTAACAACGCAGCAAGCCAAGCCAAGAGGAGTGCAGTTTTCTCAGAACTTTAAATTTCAAAGCAAAGCATAAAACATTATTGGAACTTTAGAAATTTGAAACTCTTTCGAACATTCTGAGAGGAGGAGCAAGCAAACAAATTAACAAAGAGATTTTTGAGATTACTAACAACTTGTTTGTAATCTCTTAATCTATTTTCAAGAGTTATAAGCAAATAATAATCAATAATCACCCCAATAATGTACAGTACATAAACACATACGTACCCACGGTTTTTAGTCGGAAACCTTATCAGGCAATCTCAGCAAGATATTGGTCCATTATCTGCGAGACAGACTCGAGGAACGCAGTTTCACTGGAATCAGGAAGCATCGAATCCAGTGCTCGCTGAACAATCTTCTCAATTCCGGATTCTTTGTTCAAGGTTTCTCTGCACATGATGCTGCCTATGGCAAATGGTGTCAGCCCCCTCTCTGCGCCTTTCTTCAGAAGCATAGTAGATATGCAAAGTGTTCGGGCACATTCCAGAGGCAACTCCCATCCGTAGTGCTTCAGCAAGGCAATGTCCTCCTCGGCATCAAGAGATTTTATGTAATCCAGAGTTTCAGAGCTGAATGGCTTACGGGTTTGTGGCCAGTAAAGCCAGTCAAATGTGATATCTTCAAACTGCAGCAAAGGGAATATAAATGAATTCAGAATCTAGATAGATATTACAACTGTATAGGAAGCGCACTGGAGTGACTTCATCCTCAGAAGCTCTCTCCAACACAAATTTTGCATACATCCATCAAAAGTTGTAACAAAAAACGCAACAAATTAATCAAAAAATAAAGACAAGATCAGTGTTCTGTTGTGGGAAACTTGGTATATTTCAATGAGTAAAGCCGTAAAGGTCCAGTCACTTGGGTCTGTTAAAGAAGCTAGTCAACAGATACCAAGTGAAAAAGCAAAACCAATAATAATTAATAACATTGCACAACAATTCTAAGATGTAAACAAAATAAGCAAATTTTGCCAATTAAAGGACTATAAAACTGAATCAATTGCAATTATAATTATCGGGATAAAGACTTACACTCTCAGGCAAGCAGTAACCATGATCAATGGGAATGAGCTGAGTCTGCCCGTCATCAAGTTTGCGCATTAATATATTTCCAGCATGCCTATCTGCATTTGCAAGCCTCATATCTAACACTGCAATTTTATGCACCTCCTCCACAGGGAAAGTACCAGGGCCCATATCCTCACAGCTGCCATCATTCTCCATAAACATTTGCAATGATCCAAGCTTAATATTTAAGCCTTCTGGATTATGGAATCCGCTATGAAAGCACTCAACAAGAGTGGTAGGAGGAACACCTGCAAATCCATTTACCTGGCCAGAAAATGAGCGCCTACCACTTTTTGGATGGTCCAGAACATAGGCAGCACATTCCCTGTATGCACCTTCACCAACTCTTGTCCCCTTCTTCAAGCCCTCGCCACTAAAAGAAACAGGCAATGCATGTGGATTGTTCACGGCCATGGGCTCCTCATCAATTGGCTTAAACACTGAAATATATGTACTTCCTAATGCATCAAGCATAAAAATATGCTCCGCCTGTTCCTTCTGACGTCCTAATAGGGTAATTTCCTTGGTACAAACCTTCACGTGTGGAATCAATCATATCATGAATCACCGATGACAATTCAATCTTTGGTTAACAATGAAAGGTTCCAAAAACGTTTCTCTATCAGGCGGCTTCCTAGGTACAATAAGCTTATTCTCGGTGTCATTCACCCTTGTAGTTTCTTTGACCACACCACCCAGCTGTGGTGCCACAACAGACAACTCAAAATTCTTCTCCACGGGTCTAGCCCTAATCTTTGCAGACCTCCGAACAAACAGATGAATCACAGCATCACTGCTCTTGGAAATATTGTGTATGAGCCTGTGATCTTCTAGTTGTTTACCATTGCAGAACACTTCCTGTTCCTCAATCTCAGCTAACCCACCTTTCTCTTGTATCTGACGCTTAACATACCCAACATCCCTACTCCTCTCCACATGAAAGGTGAATTCTTTTCCACAACAAGTCGTCACATTGATGACCTGAAGATCAGAGAGGCGGAGTACTAAATGCAGCACATTCCCATCCGTAACCCCATAGTCACGAACTAGGGAATTGCTCCGGTCTAGTACCCGGCCTCCGCATACCAATTTCTGATTTTTCACCACAAACCCTTTACAGGTCTGAATGCGAAGCTTGACAGACTCGATTGAATCAGACTCCAGAACCCTCAATGGCATCTTGGAGCCCGGCACAGCCACATATATCAGAATAGGCTCCTCAAAATGTACAGGCAACGGAAATCCACCGGTTCTTCTCGAACCGTGCTGATAGCTAGCATACCCGCTGACGACATATTTTTCTACAAAATTCCCAAACACCAAAAAGAAGAAGAAGAAGAAGAAGAAGAAGAAATTCCTACAAAACCTAATACATCATAACACAAGAGAACCCTAAAATGCCACCAAAATATGGTCACCACATTGTTAAATGCCCCAAAACTACCACAATCAGGTGCCCTTGATGAATAAATAAAAAGAATTCATACAAAACTAAAAATAAATCCCCCTATCTATAATTTCATGACTGATCATTTCTTCACTGCAACAGCTTTTAATTGATCCTAGAGAGAGTGCAGAGAGAAAAAATATTGCAGGGGCAGCGCGAGATAAAGGAATCGGGGATTCTTACCCGATAGCAAGAATCGAAGAAGGAAGGGGCAATCGGGAGGCTGATATACGTGAAGATTGAATCAACTTTCCGATCTACGCGGAACATGAATCGGCGATGCATGACGGTATGATTAACGAGAAGAGAATGAGAGAGAGAGATGAATGGGGATGGCGCCGTTGGGTTCAATCATTCCGCGTTGAATATTGCTAATGACTTTCGAGTTTGAATGGAAATGGAGTATTATGGCCCCGTTTGGGGTGTTGGCATCTCTTATTCAAACATTTTTACGACTTTGGAATTTGGATGCTCACCTTCATAACTTCCAACTTCATTGGGTTAAGTTTGACCTTCAGCTATTTTACACTTTCATAAATAAAAATTGTAGTAATATTTATTTGTGTATTAGGTAAACTATATTTATTTATGTGTAACAGCTTATAAATTCAGAGTAATACATCAACAGGTGTAATAGCTTACAAACTAGACATGATCGTGTATGACATGTTCGATTTAGGAAAAGAGTATTGATAAGAATCAAACTTGTGACCTTCATATAAAATTCATGATTCGCCAACTTAATTGCTCATCTTGTTCAGGTCTTTATGGCAAGTCACAAGTGAAAGCAAAACAAATTATGATCATCTTAATAATTTCTAATCGATATGGTAAGGTGATAATATTCTTATTTGAATTTTGTGTTGAAAATAACTAAGATGATTTGTTAGCAATTAAAATGATTTGATTTGATTACTAATTCTATAGTCTTGCAATATGCATGTTTATGTGGTCCATTCTAACTAATTTATTTCTCCTTTGACTCTTTCTTTTTTTTTTTTTTCATTTATTTTCTATCCCAAGTAACAAAAAAGAGAAATTATGCATAGCCATATATTTTATGTGGCATTGAGAAAAAATGGAAAATAGTAGGTAGTTTGTTGTGCTTAGAATTAGTATAAAAACCATTGTATTTTGCCTTTTAATTAAATCATAAACTTTTAATTTATTTCATTTCATTTCATTTTTAC
This sequence comes from Ipomoea purpurea, assembly GCA_009835305.1. Lineage (NCBI taxonomy): Eukaryota > Viridiplantae > Streptophyta > Magnoliopsida > Solanales > Convolvulaceae > Ipomoea > Ipomoea purpurea. The sequence goes on from VALG01006923.1 coordinate 8,346, forward strand.
TTTACTTTAGATATTCTTTCCTTGAAGTTTTTTAATTGTCATGCATGACTAATTTCTTTTAGATTGGTTTAGTAAATTGAAACTCTTAAATTTATTGTGCTAGAGAGATTACTAAACTTATTGTTGATATATAATATTACGCATTGAATATTGATATTCTTTTGAATTTATTTAAATAGTTGTATTATTTAATTATTAAGGACACCTACTAGTTATTTATTCAATATAATTATTTACTATATTAGCTAATAATTTGTGCTATAAGTTATTCTAGTTTTAGTATGAATAAGACTACTTATTGACACATTAGTGATAGTTAGTCGGGAGGAGAATAATATTTTTAATTAAATACAATCTTTTGTGTTTGTGTTATTCAGTTTATCAATTTCTCTAATTTCTATTGTTGCTAAAATTAAATTTATAGTGCTTTGTCTTTGATTATTTAGTAGTTGTGGGTAATTAAGTCACGTGTGCTTTAGTTACCTACGACTAAAGGGAAACATGAATGAAATGAATTCCACAATGAATATTTAAGTGCATTTTTTTAGACCACGAGATGTCCTGAGTAGACTCTAACAATAGGAGACATCTTTAAGCTTGTATTATACTCAGAATAATTCATGTTCACACCCGCCCAACCAATTTGAACTCCCTACCTCTCTTAAATGATGAAGAGCGCATTTTTGAATTAATGATTGGTATTAAACTCTAGTAGGTGATATGTCAGGCTAATGTCAAATAGGCCCTTAAACTTTACTCCAAAGATCAATTAGGCCCTTAAACTTTAAAAAGGTTCAATTAACACTCAAATGTAAAATGAATCAATGAAGTCCAAAAATCGGTAAAATGACCGTAATCAGGCATGTTCTTTCGGCGTGAAGTTTGGCATCACGACAATTTTCGGCCATATTGGCAGCAATTTTTGGCCATCGTTCGTCTTTCACTCGGAGAACAGTCGTCTTAATCGGTGTCGTCTCTCAAATGGAGAGACGATCGAAAAACATCCGGAAATTGTCGCCCGCTGGTCGGAATTTTGTTGTGAAATTGAAATGACATGTAATAACAGGTTATTTTTGAGCTCATTACCAATTTGAAATTTTGAGGTGGTTTAATTGGATTTTTAATTAGGGGCCTAATTGACTTTTAGGTAAATTTAAGGGCTATTTTCCATTTTCTCTAAATTTTTTTTGACTTATTATTGTTAATCTTTCTTTTGTGTTGATGTTGGTTTCCTCTTATGATTCATATCTCATTATTTAATATCATAAAGTTAATCTGAGTTAGGTTCATTGATTGGCAGCGACCTTACATCTATATGGCTTAATTTGGAAAGCATAAGCAATGACATCATCAATTTAGGGCCCGTCATTCGATGAGATTTTCTAGTTTTATTTTTTTGTGCTTTTTATTTATTTCTTGAATTAAAATAAACTTGATCTGAATATTTGCTTATGTTGCAATATCTTGTTGGTATGCGTATAACTCTTCGGCAATTGGAGAAAGAATGCAGTATGATCCAAAAATTGAAAAAAATCTACACTCTATGCGGGTTAAGAACAAGCAAGAAGGAAGATTGGAGTTTAGTGTCTATTGTCTTATTTTCATTTTTTATACCAATTCTGATTAGAAAGAGAGAAAGTACATGTTCGACCATACTTATTCTTGATCGTTATTTATAGTCAGAGTTTTAGCATAAACCTGGTGAATTTGTGTTAAGGGAACAATAATTTAAATTTGTATATGTGAATCCAATGGTGTGTTTTGTGGGTCCGGCGGTATTACTATTAAATATATATATATATACTAATGTATATATATATATATATATATATATATATACTAGTGGAACAACATTTTTCCCCTCCAGTTATATAATTATACATGATTTTCCCTCATTATTTAAAAGTGGTGTTTCCTCCTGATATATTAAACATTTTATTTATTTTACTTCTCAACAAATTTTGCTATAATGTAGCGATGCCACGGTTCGTTCGAATTTGAACTGAACTGACACTATACTCCAATCGACATTAAAGTTTCCGATTATGATTCAGTCTAGAGCCCAATATTAGATTTCATTTATTGAAATTATGAGTCAAAAAAATGGATCATGCACCGTGACATCGGCAGTCTGGACCGTTTCGATTTTGAACTGTTTTTATTTTAAATTTTAATTTTATTTTAAATAGTCAAATTCAACATAATGTATTATATTTTTTTCAGTTTCGAGACTGACTGCCGTGCTTCGGGAGCGGTCTCCACTAATTTTGATCTTCAGATGTGTTTTGTGTTTGGAAAGGGTTGTCATTCCAGTTGAGAGAGGAGGGTTAAAGTACACATCCGGGTTGCGGCGTGGGACATTGTATTTAAATGCAGAAGATGGTTGTGAACGTAAGAATGTCGGGCTAAGTTTGAGAGATCTAAGCTAATGTAACATGGACTATTGAGCGTATGA
>VALG01006925.1:0-11982 GCA_009835305.1 Ipomoea purpurea
TCTTGTTTTTTCGAGCTATCTTCAACAGGGTGTTTGGCTAAAGAATTTTATCTCTGGGCTTAGAATTATTGGATTCTATATCTAAGCCATTGAAAAGTCTAACTGTGACAACTCAGCTGCAAGTCTTCCTAGCCTAAGAACGACAAAAGTGGTAAGTCGAATAAGCACCATCGGACATCAAGTTCTTAGCAATTAGGAGCCGTGTCAAAATAAAATTGTATTTATTGAACACCCATTCATACTGAGTTGATGTTAGCAGATCCCTTGACTAAAGGCCATGCCACCCGATTTAAGTTCAAGGATCTGATTATATGAAAAATGGGACTTTCTGCCGATTTGTAATTTGGTATATATTACATTCAGTTTTATAAAATTCTTTGCATTCAGACCCATTTTTTCTCAATTAAGTGTGTACACCTTTCCATTTACTTTATATTGATGAGAAAATGTTACTTCAGGGACTTGGAATAAACATAGGGTTTATTTCGTTGGGTTTTTGTTTCCTAATTAAGTGCTTAATGCAGTTTGCATTTGATCATAATGGATACTACTCGTACTAATGATGAACATATATTATGGTTGGTGTTTTTCTGTTAATTGAGTGGTAGGCTTGCACCCAAGTGGGAGAATGTAACGTTTATCCGTTACTATTATTATAAACATTAGGTAAGTTATGATAATATTGCAGTATTTGATATGTGGTGCAACACTAAAACCTAACAACTAGACTACCATTATGGATTAGATCAGTTGGGTTTAAAGGAAGACCTAAAAAATCAACCACCAATGATGGCAGTGGTTATATAAGTTACTAGTCCCCTCCTCACTGCTCACATTTACATACCTAGATACACCATCTAGAGAGACTGAGTAACAGTGAGAGACAAAGACTTGTTATCTGCAGCAGTCCGGATTCGGCTCAACCGTAAGAAGAAACTATGGTTGGAGGTTAGTAAGTATCCCATCATCACAATATAAGATCATGCATGTGATTATTTTAGTCTAAGCAGTGACAGCACACCCTATACACCACAACAAAAGTGGTGTGGCTGAAAGGAAAAGAATAGAACCCTCAGAAAATGGATCAACGCCTTTCTGATAAGCGCAGGCTCTCAAACATCCTTGTGGGGGAAGCTGCTACAGCTTAACCACATCTCAACAGGATACTCACAAAAGTTATGAAAAACTCACCATATGAGTTATGGAAAGGTTATGCAACCAAATCTAAAATACTTCAAAGTATGGGGGTGCCATGCCAAGGTAGGTCTTCCTCCACTTCCAAGAAACCTAAATCTTGGCCTAAAGAAACTCCAGAGCAATATTTGTGGGGTATGCAAGAAAATATGCACTGCATATAGGTTTATGTACCTAGACGGCCACCCTATGTGGAGGCAGCGAGAGGACCAAGCTTCTTTTCGAACACGATTTCCCACTAAAACAGTGCACCAACTACCTATGAAATAAGCTCGTCCGTCCATGCCTCGACTTCTGAAACAGAACTCGAGACATGCATTTTGAAATAGAACTTGACTTCTGAAACAGAACTCGACTTCTGCCCCGCCGCTCGGCTCGCACCGCACGTCGGGGTGGGGTGGGGTGGGGTTAGCATTTTAACTCGGTCCTTGTTTTTGTTCCGAGTTTTTTGCCCTTTTAGAGGTAAATTTCGTATAGAAATCTACCATCCACACATTAATTTGTGTTACAATTGTTTTCCTATTTTTGTGGGCATGTTCACCACAAACTCACCTTAATTTGCAGAATAGTGAATGGTTGAGAGAGGAGGGGCGGGTATCTTCAGCACTATAAATACCCTGCTCTTCCTCAGTTCTAATCACTCAATACATTCTTCTCTTCTTCTCTTCTGCAATCCTGAGCTTCGGTGTTAACTGGTCGAAAGCAACCGGTAAGACTGTTATCGTCTCCGGGCAATATTTTCTTTTAAGGTAGTGTCTTGCGCACGTCACCGATTGATTCAGGATTTCTTCTATACTCAGCCTATATAAACAGTAGCCTAGATCTACGACATATTCTGTCCCATTTTCCAACAATATATACACCATCTTCTCATTCTCACATTATGGACGCCCATTTGGTGGAGGTGCTTGCGGCTAAAGAGGCTTTATCTTGGTGTAAAGAAAGAGGCTTATTGAGGATTTTTATTTTTTTTCAGATTGCCAGACCGGTTGCACCTTAATCAATGCCACTTTACTGGACTATTCATATGCAGACTGTGTAGTCAAGGAGTGCTGAGAGTTTAAACGATACTTTGAAGTGGTGTCTTTTCAATTTATCCTCGATCAGCGAATTCGTTCTCTGATCCTAGTATTTGGTTATCTTCAACTCCTTCTTATATTGAACATATATATTAATGAAAGTTAATCTTTTCCCTTCAAAAAATAATAATATCTCATAACCTATTCCTAAATAGTTTTCCAGCATCACAATTCTCAATCAAGCACAAAGTGCAAGTCGATATGCATAGTTGCTGGGTTTACGTTTTAGTAGGGGTATTAAAAATAGGAAGCCATAACCAATATGGTTGGCGTGGTTAGAGACGAAGCTAGAAAATTTTATGAGTGAGGGGTGGGGGGGGGAGTTTAAATAAGGTTAGAAATGTCAATTACAAAATATCAAACAATCATAATAAGATTAAAATACAAAATACATTATAAATTACAATAGAATCTTTTTGATATATTACACGATAGTTAGAGTCTGAGCTAAAAATATACTTGAGTGGGGTGACAATGTGAAAATATTTAAGACAACATATGAAACATAATCAATTAGATAAAATAATTTGAATAATACTATATTCATAAATACATTTTAATTTAATTTTTTTAGTTAGATTAACTTTAAGTTTTTCTAAATTAATTCGAATACAATGAAGTATAATATAAACTTGTATATTATATTAATTGAATGATTCATAAAAAGTAGATTAAAAGAATATTTAATTTTTTAATTAAATGATTTAGGAATAAGGTTCAAATTGGCCACTAAACGTAACCTGAAAAATGCAATTAGGCCACTGAACACTCCAAATGTATGTAATTTCACCGGATAGCAAGTTACCATCAATTTTAGCAAGTTACCTGCTTACGTGGCAGCTGAGTTGGAATTTTTAATAATTTTAAATAAATTTTAATAATAAATAAAAATTATTGAAAAAAAAAACTTAAAATAAAAAAATGACGGGGTTAAGTGAAAAACAATTACCTGCTTACAACATTTTTTTTTTAAATTAATTATTTTTTTTTTAAAAAAATTATTATTAAAATTTATTAAAAATGTCAACTTAGATGCCACGTAAGCAGCTGTTAAAATTGATGGTAACCTACTATCAGGTGAAATTGCATACATTTGGAGTGTTCAATGGTCTAATTGTACTTTTTTTTCGTTCAGCGACTTAATTGCATTTTTAGGTTACGTTCAGACGTTCAGTGGCCAATTTGAACCTTTTTTTTTTTGAAAACAAAGGTAAAGTATATCCATTAAGTAATATCCAAGCTCAAAGCATGAGCAATGGAGGAGAAGGGGACAACAGAACAATCCATACAATCAGACATCGACAAGGTGTCCCTAGCTAAACAATGGGCAACCTTGTTCGCAGACCGCTTAGCAAAAAGAAAGCTTAAGTTAACAAAACTAGAAGCTATTTTTCTAATATCCTCTAAAATCAGATCAAAAGATGAGAAAGAGTCATGCATATAAAGGATTCCATTTACTGCCTGTAAACAATCACTCTCCACTTGCAGGTTGTCAATATTCAGACTTTTGATCCACTTTAGCGCCTCGCGTATGCCAATAGATTCCGCCACTGCTGGTTTGTAAACACACTGCCAAGGAAGCCTCCTTGCAGCAACAAGGCTGCCCAACGAATCGCGGAGGACAAAGCCAAAGCCCATTCTATTGTTACTTTCATCAATGGCTGCATCAACATTAAGCTTGAGCAACCCAGTAGGAGGCTTGGACCAAGCTGTAATGGGTTCAGGAGGCCTGACAGTAGTAATTGTAACATCATTAGTAGAAAGCCACTCAAACAAGAAATTTTTAGCATGCTGGCATATAAAAGAAGCCGATAAGATAGTATGGTTCCAGATTTTTTCATTTCTTGCATCCCAGATTTTCCAACAAATAGAAATAATAACACTGATATCATTGGCTGATTTCGTGGAGAAGATGTATTCTAGCCATCCAAAAAAAGAGGTGCTGGAATGGTAAACAATATCACCCAGAATATCCCAGCATTCCCGAGCAAGAGGGCAACGCACAAATAAGTGAAAAGGAGTTTCTTCCTCAATATGGCAGATTTGACATACAGACGGCACATGAACATTCCTTGATCTTAATCTATCGTACGTAGGTAGAGAAGATGAACATAGCTGCCAAAAGAAAGTTTTAATTCTTGGGGGCAGTTTGTACTTCCAGAAATCAGACAAAAAAATAGCATGAGAAAATTGTGGGTTTCGCATAAGAGCTTTGTAACAGCTTTTCACAGTATAGATTCCCTTTTCATCTTCGTTCCAAATAATCTTGTCAGCCGATCTATGATCCGGAAGAGGGATGTTTTTTTATCATGATTCTATCATTGTGGGCAAATAGAGAATCAATTAGATCATTGTTCCAAGTCGGGGCAGACACATTAGGATCAAGGAGAGAGGCTACCTTCATGTCATAAGAGTTTGAAGAATTTGCAGATTGGACATGAGGACAAAGATCATTTGGCAGCCATGGGTCAGCCCAAATATTGATGGAATTACCATCCCCCACTCTCCATCTGCAGCATTGTTTTAGGATAGGTTGTGATTCAAGAATGCTTCGCCATATGAAGGAGGGATTGCTGCCCAAGTTAGCCTCAAGAAAGGTGCCGTTTGTATAATATTTAGCCTTGTAAGTTCGGGCTAATAAGGAATGGGGGTTACTGATGAGGCGCCAGGCTTGTTTGCCTAACATGGCAATGTTGAACTCTCTAATTTTCCTGAAACCCATACCACCACAGTGTTTTGGTATGCAAAGTCTATCCCAACTCATCCATCTAATCCCTCTAGCTCTTCCACCTTCACAGCCCCACCAAAAGCTGTTCATAGTTCTTTCAATATCTTTTCCGAGTTCAAGAGGTAGGAGGATCACACTCATGGCAAAAGTTGGAATGACTTGGATGACATTTTTAAGAAGGACTTCTCTTCCAGCTCTAGTAAGGAATCTATGAGACCAGCTTTTGATTCTCCCCACTACTTTGTCTTTGATATATCCCAAAATCTCTCGTTTGTTTCTCCCGATGAGAGATGGTAAGCCAAGATAGTTTCCATTAAGGTTTCCTTCCCTCATACCCATGATATTAGAAAAAACCTCCCTAGAGTTGGCATTGGTATTCTTGCTGAAAGTGAGAGTGGACTTGGTATAATTCACAGTTTGGCCGGAGGCTGAGGCGAAGAAGTCAATGGTATTTTTCAGGGTAGTGGCTTCAAAGGGAGTAGCTTTACAGAAAATGTAACAGTCATCAGCAAAGAACAGATTTGTGATTATTGGGGCACCTCTAGCAATAGCAATGCCATGAAGGGATCCCTCTCTATGCAGCCTATTGAGCATTAAGTGGAAGACCTCAAGGACCAGGATAAATAGATAGGGTGACATAGGATCCCCTTGTCTTAGGCCCCCTACCCGGTAGGAACAGAGCCAATAGGTCTACCCTCAAGAAGAATAGTGCTAACTGACTGTTGATATCATTTCCCGAATTAAGTTGACAAAGTGAGGAGAGAAACCAATTTTGAAATAACTCTCAGGAGAAAATCCCAGTTGACTCTGTCAAAAGCTTTACTCATATCCAATTTGACACCAACATACCCCACTCTACCCTGGTTCTTTCATTTTAGGTAGTGGTTGATTTCATAGGCAATCATAATGTTGTCAGATATTAGTCTGCGCGGAACAAAAGCTGATTGGGACTCGGATATGATAGTGGTGAGCAAAGGTTTGATACGGTTGGCTAGAATTTTAAAAAGGAGTTTGTAGAGAGTGTTGCAAAGGGCAATAGGTCTAAGATCTCCCCATAGTCTCGGGCTTGTTTCTTTTGGGAATGAGGACAATGTGAGTTGAATAAATGTTGTCCGGCAGTTTACCAGTGCGGAAGAAATCAGAACAGAAGGGAGTGAAGATCACTACATAAGATGTCCCAAAAAATATTGGTAGAACCCTGGATTAAAACCATCCGGGCCTCGGAGATTTTCAGATTTCATATCAAATAAAGCATCCTGAACCTTCCTTAACAGACACTCTACTACATATGGTTATATTATGCAAATCAGTGATGATAGGATCAATGCAGTTAATCACAGAGTCAATGTCACCCAAAACAGGAGAGAATAAATCATGGAAGTAAGAAGTAATGAGGGCATCCAGTTGGGTACCTCGGTCAATCCAAATGCCATTGTTGTCTTTTAACTTTTTCAGGCGGTTGGTTTGCTTCCTACGCGTGACTGCAGTATGGTAGAAACTGGAATTTGTGTCGCCATCTTTAAGCCAGAATTGTTTGGCTCTTTGCCGCCAGTAAGTATTCTGATGTTGTAAGACCCGGAGGTACTCAGATTGGGCTTCCTTGAATAGAGTTATGCCATGAGAATCACGTCTGTTTTTAGTAGTTTCCATCCGCCGACCCCAGTAGTCTAGTCTCTTTTGAAAATTACGGGCAAAGTGTTTACCCCAAATCCATATTGCTTTGCCATAGCTGCCCACTCTGTCAGTCAGGCTCATCCCATGAGTTTTTGACCAATTTTCAAGCATAATATCACGACAATGAGCTTCCCGAAGCCATAAATTTTCAAACCGGAAAATTGATCTGGGGATTTGGGGGGTTCGGAGCCAAAATCTGTAAATGCAGGGGCATGTGATCACTCCTTGCTGTGATAATGGAATCAACCTTTGCATTAGGATAACGATCACACCAGGAGTCAGATGTTAGGATTCTATCAAGTTTGGCTTCAACCCAATGAGGAGTGCCTTTGGATCGTTCCCAAGTGTATTAGTAGCCACTAAAACTGAAGTCTCTGAGTCTGCTTGTTTCTACTGCTTCACGAAAACCCGAGATGAGCCTTGTAGGTTGAGGATTACCTCCTCGTTTTTCAGCAGGATGGAGAATATCATTAAAATCTCCCATGACTACCCATTGGAGAGTACTAGTGGAGGCCAGCTATTTGAGAAGAGCCCAAGATTCAGAGCGTCTATGCCTATCTGATGAGCCATAAAAGCCTGTGTAGCGCCATTCATCCTCATCCGCATTGAGAGATAGTGTTGCATCAATATGGTGATTAGAATATGATCGGATGGACACAGATGTGTTTTCCTTCCAAAGAAGAGCCAATCCGCCACTGTGACCTTCATTTCGGACGCAGAACAGACCATGGTAGCCAAGCTTGATTTTAATTGGGTTTAATTTATTTTGGCCTGCAAGAGTTTCAACTAAAAAAATAACGTTGGGCTTCTTTGAGTGGACCAAGTCCACAAGGACTTGAACCGTCAACGGGTTCCCAAGCCCGCGACAGTTCCAGGATAATATACTCATTGTTGTGGGCTGGCCTGAGACACAGGTCCAGCCCTTAGCAAGTTTTTTGAGCAAAAGTCAGGTCCATTAAGGTCGAAAGGAATAGAAGTGGGCTCTTGAGAAGGCCCAACAGGATCAGTGCGTCTGCGTTTTGGATCCGTGATAATAAGCCATCAAATAATACCTGATTCTCCAAGGGATCCATAGTAACGTCATTAGGATTTGGCGTTTGTTGGATGGCAGATGTAGTGGCCACGTGTTGATCGTGGTGATGGGCGTACTCTGTGCGACCACGCATGCTGCAGCAGGATCAGTGCTGGTGCTGGCCTCCACTACCTGGTTGCCAAAAATTTGTGTTGTCCTTTTGTTTTCTGGTTGCTCCGACAAGACAACCCATTTGTTACCCGTAACCGGCGACGGGCGGCGGACAGGCACACGCATCCAAGGGCCAAACATAACTTTCCGTTGGTAAAGATGGATCATCAAATGGTTTTGAACAATAATTTTCTGTATGCCCAATAATTCCGCAAGTGAAGCAAAATTTTGGTAATCTCTCATACCGGAAGTTGATCGTGCTCCAATCTCCCCCATTCTTCCTTATGCGCATTTTGGCTCGTCAGAGGTTTCGTAATGGTGATGCGGACTCTGATACGGATAAAAGAATTCCTCCAACCATTGAAGGCTTCATCATCGATTCGGATGTATTCTCCAATGAAATTTCCAATGGCCTTTACAGATTTTTCCGAGAAGAACCCTAGTGGCAGGTCGTGGAGTTGGACCCAAAACTCAGCAGTGTCAAGAACCATAGAGAGGGGTGGGATTTCCGGCTGAACTTTTGCAAGAATCAAGAGATTTTGTTCAAAAGACCAGAGACCGTTGTTGAGGACGCGTTGTACATCAATCTCGTGAAAGAACTGAAAGAGGAAAGTGTGTTTTAGATAACTCCTTGGCAGCTACACCTCTGACTGGGCGCCAAACTGTTCCCATGGTGTCTCTCATGAAAGGGAATTTGATGGTTTTTTCAGTCAATAGGCGACCAACAAGAGTGAAGCGAAAATCTTCAATGGGATCAGATTCATCATCGAAACCCAAGTCAAGACCTCCAATGTCAATGGCGTTAAAATCTGTGTTTAAGCTAGGCAGGGACGGGTCTGGAAGGGGAACTTGGGGTTGGGGCTGATGTGGTAGCTCGGTGGTTGTGGGTAGTGGATTACAGTTGTGTTTTGCAGGGGATGAGTATTTTGGGAGTATGGAACCATGGTGCGGGCGAGAGTGCAGTAAATAGAGGAAGAAGGAAAACAAGGAAACTTGCTACAGTGAGCAAGAAGGAGAGCTAGCCATCAAAGCTAGAGAGAGAAGTGAAAACCTTTAAAAAAAGTTAAAACATAATATCTTTCGGCCAATTTGAACCTTATTCCAATGATTTATAAAAGTAGACTAAAAAATATTTATCTTGGAAATGAATCAAAGAGATAAATAAACAAGTGAAAATAAAAAAAATGTTGTTAATGAAATTTGAACCTATGACCATAACTTTCTTAACATCAAAAATAAAATTCTACCAACTAAGCTACTCACTATTAACAAGTTGATCATAAATATTTGTTTTATATAAATAATTATATAATATATATACTATATATAATATATATATATATATATATATATATAATATATATATATATATATATATATAATAATATATATAACACACTATATATATAATATATATAATATATATATATTATATATATATATATATATATAATATAAAGGGGTGGAGTGGGGGCAGCTGCCCTCACTGTCCCCACACTAGCAGCTCCGTCTCTGGGCGTGGTGGTTCAGCACCTTGTCCCTTAAGCATGAGGTTGGAGATCAGATTCAATCTTTACCCATGTGAAATGGAGCAAATCATTTGACCAGACACCTACCACTTAGTGTGGTGACAATAAGGATGCAAAATTAGTCTTTTGACTATTGGCTGGAGAACAACTTTGAGCAACCAACAAAAATAGGAAGCCATGTTGCACAAAATTTTGCAAAGGAAAAGAATAAATATTAAGAAGCCGATTACTGGGGGACAAATTGTACCATGATTTTTGGTCATCTCTCATTATGAATTCTAATTCAAAATAATATTCAAATCATGCTACAATTCAAAGTGACATCCAGATTATGTCATTATAGTCTATAGAAACATATATATTAACTCTGTGTCCGTACTATGTAATTAACAAATTATGTGTATAATCTATTAATGAAAAACAGAGGGTGTGTTTGGTTGGTGGATTTTGATTATAGGAATGGATATGAAAGTGATTGTTGTTGTTTGGTTGATAGGTTTTTAGAACACTACTATAAGTTTCGAATACCCCATCAATTGAAAAACTCATACCCAAATACAATAACATGTCGTTTGGTTGGAGGGGGAATTATGTGGGAAAGGAATTGTAATGTTTAAAGTGAGAATTTAAATTCCAGTGTTTTGGTTGACAGGAATAGAATTACTAGGAATTTCAATTCCAATGTTTGGTATACATGGGAATTGGAAGGGAATAAGTAGTATAAAGTCAAAAATGTCCATTATTGTTGTTAGACATTAATTTTAAGTTAAAAAAGGAAAGAGTAATTTTGACTCATCACTATATTTTTTCCCAGGAATTAAAATACCAGGGGGGACATGAGATTTTAATTCCATGAAAATGGGAGAATTGCAATTCCATGGAATTGCAATTCCCTCCAACCAAACTACGGAATTTAATGGCCTTTGAAATTTGGTGGGAATTAAGTGGGAAGGGAATTTAAAATCCCTCCAACCAAACGCCCTGTAAAGGTTTCACTCCTTTATTCATTCTCATTCCACCTTACTATCAAACATGTAAAATATTTTTACCAAAATCCATTACTATTACCAAGTATTTGATACTTATTTTGATTTCGATTTTTATGTGCAAATCAAACCCATCCATAGTAGATTAACAGGATTTATTGGTTTCAGAAAATGGAGTGTGAATTAGTAGGCCCTTAATGTACCATGAAATATTTTTAGCATTAATAAAGAACATCAGCAAATACAAGGTTACCACATTAGTTAAACCCTTCCACCAAAAAAAAGAAGCTAAACCACCTTCCACCAAAAAATAGGCTAAACACCAATCCATAAACATTCCTGAAACGCCAAAACAAAGTCGTAGAAATAAGCGACAACAACTTTCTTGAATTGTAACCCTTGAGTGGATCAGCGGAATTGCCAGATCTGAGAATCTTTCCACGCTTATCGCAATGGTGCGTTTCGTCTCTTCATACCCCTCGTAGTACATATTCTGGAAATCGAAACAAGTATTATTATGAAATAATAATTAATCTGCGTAACAAACAAATGAGCATCAATCTAAATATAAATCTTTACCTTCATCATATCACTATTCCAGCCATGGGATCCTGTACATTATGAAGGTACAAAATGATTATAAGCACATACCATTTATGAAGCCAAACGGTTTTAAGGGCTTGAATGCGCAGTTTAAAGCAATTACCTTGTAGTACAAATCTAACCAGTTCCCTTTAGAAGCTTTTGGCAATGTGAGTGTAACCCTTGTGGGTTCCACCATTACTTCACATTTCTCAGGAACTATCTCCCACTCAACTCTGATAAGGAAAAGCGGAGTATTTTTGCCTTGCACATCATGGAATTTCACATCAATAGACATTGGTTTAAAGTCGTCTCCATTTTCTCCTGATCTACTCCTTCCAAGGAGACATAAATCTAGAAAACACAATTAAAACAATTGCACAGTCATAATCAAATAGTGCACTAAACCCATAACAGCTAAGTGACTAAGTCCATAAGCATGCATGCATGGCTGTTTGTCAGAAGGATAACTACTTAACTATTCAAAAATGTACAAGACAAAGGAGAAAGATAACAAATTGCCAGGACTAAATATGAATTCCACGGCTTTTAACAGGAACACAGCCCTAGTAGTTTTGTAAATTACAGATAATTTGTTTCACATACTATAGAGGATTCAACACACAGATCTTTATTGGTCTTCTTACCTTCACTTTGTCATCGTCCTGATCCCAGCTAAAGGATGGACTTGTTGGATAACTCGGTGCCGGATTAGATATAACCTTTGGTTCAGTTGAAATTGGAGTTGGTACGGGAGAAATAGATCTTGCATCTCTTGATAGCTGCATAACAACAATAATATACAATTAAGTGTCTGCAACATTTAAAGCAATGAGCAAAATACTAAAATGAGGTTGGTCATACTTTAAACTTGCATTTGACTTTATTTTCTTCCAAGAATATGGGTACATCACATGTTGGAAAATAACTACACTAATAATCAACAACAAAATGAGCTAATAACACCAAAAAAGCAAAAAAGGTTCTCTAAAAAATACATCATTCAGTCGTCAAAACTGAGCAATAC
>VALG01006927.1:0-13305 GCA_009835305.1 Ipomoea purpurea
CTTATAAATAAAATAACATGAACAATAATGTTCGTTAGCGTTGATCATGATTTCAATTAGGAAATTAAAATCAGAGTTGGCAAACAAAAAACTGTGCAAATAAGGACACATACGGTTCTCTGAATATGAGTTTGTTGGAATGTTTTTATCAAAAGAAGTTACATAAAAGGTCTTTTAAAAAAGGAATGCATTATTATTGTCCTAAAAATTCAAAATAGCCAACTGTGAAGTAACAGTCTAACTCTTAAAAAGTAATTAGTTAGGGTGAATAATAATTTGAAAAGAAAGTACATAAAGAAATGAAAGTATGTACAATGTAGCCTGATTAATAGTTTGAAAAGTAAAAACAGTTCTTCAAATTTTATGTCACATGACAGATTAGGTGGCAAATCAAAGGTAGTTCCAGGTAATATCCATGGCCTTAATTTTTTTTTTTTTTTGGGCAGCCAACAAATATGAAATTCTCACAATCTGCATCTCAATCCAAAACCTATCCATGAATTTAAAGTGTAAAAACTACAAATTAAAATGTTGAATAGTATATGATCTGAAGTGAAATTAAATATACAGTGATAAGGATGACATATACTGAGCATTGATGTAACTATTTTTTCTGCTCATTTCATCTTTATATTTTACAAAAAGATGTATTGGATAATTGCATGCAGGTCATGAAGAAGATATAGATGAATTATTTTTTAAAGGATTTGTGAGGGTAGAATGTCCAAAAAATGGAATATTTGTATAAAATGTAATTAAATGCATATAAAGTGTATAAGTTGAAAAAGAATTTGAAAATTTTTGGGATATTTCCATGTGCTTGGATCTGGTTTTGGTTTAAATGTCACATAAAAGCAAAAAAAAAAAAATGTATACTATGCAGAGAAAAGATGGTGAAATAGAATTTGCAACAATTGTTTAAATTAAATATAGTATATTTTAAAGGAAGCAACAAACGAACACAGTTTTGTGAAATCTACAATTCAAGAAACACTACTTAAATTACAAATAAATTACAGTTTTGTGGTTATTTTGGAAAAATATGCAATTTGTAGATATTAACAGAATGATCATAGTGTTTCATAACCTAATATTTAGTAACACTTTCATGATATTTGAAATACCCCAAAGTAATTCCCAGTACTTGATATTTTAGTCATGAGCGTATCTCTCCTACAGTGATGGTTGCTGTAAATAAAATATTCATATTATTTTGAGTAACACAATTTACTGTTACTACAACAATCACAAGAAAAAGTTCACTTTGTTATACTTACTTATAGTTGAATTACAAAAGGCTTTCAATTTCAAGCATGGAAGTTAGAAGTGTGATAATGCAGGGCAAACAGTCATGAGAAGTTTAAAGGGATAAGTTATCATACGGGATTCAAGAGCTTCAAATCTTCAATTACTTTTGACTTGCTTCCTGCAGGAGAAACAAACTGTAAGTGAATGACAATGCCATCAGCATATTGGTGGAAAGAGAAAAATGGCCAGACAAAACAATATAGCATTTCTACAGATACTAAGACCTTTGGAGTTTTCAATGAGCATGGGCATTGTAGATTTGTAGTTGGTTTGAGGATTTCTATCAGAAAGCAATCTTTCGTTGTTGACATGATGGGCTCTAATTTTGTCAATTCATCAAAATATTTCAATCTTAAATTTAATAAATAAAGGATTCATTGCTATTGAAAGAAGGAAATTATGGCCTCCTATGTCCTAACTACAATCTGAATAAAACTTTTTACATGTTTGGTTTGCAAAATAGACCAGAAGTGAAAGGGATTAAACCTATTACTACTGTGAATGAGCTATTCAAAATAATAATTTTTTTGCTTTGCTAGACAGATCTTCAATCACTTTGCTTTGCTAGAACAGATCAATCTCCAGTGCGTTTTGAGTGCAGCCACGATAATTTGTAATTTTGTAAAGATTTTTTTTTTAATACCATAACATTAATTTCAACTATTTAGTAATATACCATTTACATCTCTTTTTTTTTTTTTTTTTTTTTTTTTTTTTTTTTTTTTTTTTAGTTCAAGATTAAAGAACAGTCGGGAATTGGAGGTATTCAATTTTTTTCATTGTTTCTTCATGTGTGACAATCTACTTTTATAAACACTCTTATACGATTTTTTGATAAAGGAAGTATTCAAATAATGTCTAATAAAAGACACATTTTATACTATGTTTTTTAAATGATAGATGGTATATATTATACTAATTATATTTATGACCGTTGCATCACACGGGTACAAATACTAGTGTCCAATAAAAGACACATTTTATACTATTGTTTTAATGATAGATGGTATATATTATACTAATTATATTTATGACCGTGCATCGCACGGGTACAAATACTAGTATAATATAAGTTCATAAACCAAACATGAAAAGTTCAAAGTTCAAACTCTACAGAGTGACAAGACATAACTAATTAACTACATAAGTTATAAGGTTCATAATTCATAAATCCACAAGTCTATTACATCATTCAAACATTTTAACATTCACATCTCCTTCCTACTTTTCATTTCATCATTATCATCAATAAAATGTACAACATTTGAATTTTCACAAGACAATTTGATGTTGGACTTAAACTTTTTTCCATTATCTACATAAAAATTCAACACAAAAGATATTAAAAATTAAATTACAATACAATACACCAAAAAATATAAACTAACTAAAATGTAATCCAGTATTTCATTATTTTGTAAAAAAAAACTTAGTACATACCAATAGCATAACCATGCAACCAACTTCAGTGCAAATAAGGAGCTTGCACTTTTTTAGGCAAAGTGCAACTCTTATACTTGGTGACCACATGAGCACCAATAGAGAATGCCGACTCTGATGCAACAGTGGTAATTGAGATAGCCAAAACATGCGGTGCCATCAATGCAAGTGCAGGATATCTATGTATACGTTTTTCCAATAATTCAAGATATTCAAATTTCTCATAGTATGCATATTCAAGTTTTGACTCTTCCAAATAAATTTCCATTTCTAACTTTTCAATAGTGTAACAGTTTGACTATCATCTTTTTAATTGGCTACATTAGTTAGAAATTAAAATTAACACATTAAACATGTTCTCCTATCCTCTCTCTCTCCTCACGAGCACACACACACCACACACACACACACACCACACACACACACACACACAATATATATATTAGTATATAGTATATAAGTTAGTAACTATTATATATATATATATATATATGATATAGTACTAGTTGGAGTGGTTAGAACTTTTGGATATTTTACTTCAAATTGCTCTTTTTCATTTATTTTTACCTAATTTCCTTGCAGTACTTGAAGAAGTCGACTTGATAAAATCGTGGTTGGGAAGGACGTGGAGTAATAATATCCGCATAAGCACTGAAAAAACTTGTCAACCCTTTGTCTTCGAAATTGAAATCTATTTTTTGAAGCTTTAATTGGATCACTCTGCAACCGCTCCCTCTAATGATAGCAACCAAGCTTGTATCCCTTGGGTAAAACATAAAACTCCCAAAGCAAGCACTATGCTGATATTCAACTCCAAATATTTACAAAATTCTGTACCATACTTTTACACTTGTCACTTATCAAGCAATCTTCATGTGTGCAAATTTTATTTCAACAATACGTTTTTTAATCTTCCAAACTTGATAAAATATAGATTTGATGTAGGAATAGGATAACTAGAAAATCAATTGGTAAAGTGTCATAAAATGACTCAAGAAATTCACATATTCCTCAATCTTTTCCATTTTTCATTTGAAAGGAAAAATTTATAATGTCTATCAATTCAGAGAGAAACAAATGCCCTTTTGTTTGTACTTAATAGCACATCCAACATTAATAGTGTGTATTCAACTAATAACCATATCCAAATTCCAAAACCAATACTAGTATCAATGTACAACTGCACTTATACATTTCTTTTCAAACTTCTCATTTATCCTCCCCTAAGAACCTTTCGCATATTTGGCAAACTCTCCCTTAAGTTTATGCAGAAGCTTAAATTAACCATTTTCCCAACCGATCTTTTGAACAATGAGATTTAAATATTGATTTGAACAAAGAAATGGTGGAAAAAACTACTATCATCGCAAAGTAAAGAGCGATCAGCTTTGTCAAAGGAAACAGAGAGAAAAGAAATAAGAATAATGGAAGGATGGATGTGGAATGGAACGGGAATACTGTGTTTTTCCAGGCATGGACGAAGCTATGGGGTTACCTTGTAACCGCGAAAGTGAGAATGTTATTATGGAGGTTGCGCGGGGAAGTGTTGCCTGGTGCGGAAATTTGCATTCCAAGGAGGGGTCTGGGTAGGCGGGGCCTGTCCGTAGTTCTGTGATTTCTATGCCGAAACGAATGACACCTCATGTCTGTGATTGCAAGGTTTGCTCCAGAGTCTTTTGGGGACATACAGAGTGTGGCGCGCGGGTGTCGTGATCGCCTAAGCTTCGATGGAGGATGGTTCAACCATGCCAAAAAAGGCGATGAATGTGGTGAAACTTGCTGCCATTTCTGGATCATTGGACATCAACCTGGCAATGAGGTGGTTGTGGATAACAATAATCACCTCAGCCCAGGTGGGGCTTGGTGCGCAGCTGGGACGTATGCAGAAGACTGGATAAGAGGCAATATTCAGTAGAAGCATCCACTAGAACGTGATTTCGGCGTTCAATCTGGGTGGGACCTCCTCCGTCAAGAAAATATTTCAAGTGTACGTGGATGCTTTCCGTTTCGAGTATTGGTGCCTGGGGTTTTGGCGCTGTGGTGGGAATGAAGGTTTTTTTATTGCTGCCAAGTCTGGTCTTCTAGTTGGTGAGGAGATTCTTTTATGGCAGAAGTAACTGGGTGTCAAGGAGGCTTTTTGGCTTGGATCAAGACACAAAGGTACATATATTACTTAGAAATCTGAACTGTTTGAATTTTTTGTATTGCCTTTTAAATTCGAGTTTCCTGATTTTTCATTATGCTGGTTTGATTGTAAAGCAATGTAAGTCGATTTGCAGGATATGAGGAAAATGTTACTGGTATCCCATATTAGGAGGTCAGCGGAATCGTGTGGCCAGAGTTGCCCGGGCGACCGTTCTACCAGCTGTCCAGGAATGTGGAACTGGTGTTCGCACCTGATTGTATTACGCATTTGTTCTGATTTGTAATGGATTAATCGTTTTTTGCGTTCAAAAAAAAAAAAAAAGAGGCATACGACGACACTACGACAGAGAGAAGAAAAAAGAAAACGGAGCAGCGAAAGACGAGGGAAGAGCGCCGACAGGCACTAGGAACTCAGACACTCATGTTTGGGGAGCTCTTTTCAGGCGATTTTCTTCTTAAATTCTTATTCTAGTCTCTATAATCTTGATTATTTTGCTGTTCATTCTCCAAATATGGTAGTTAGGGTTCTTGATTTCTAACTCTAAGTGAGAACTTTATGATTTGATTTGTTAGACTTTGAATTTAATTATTTATTCGTTATAATATTTTATATTTTTGTGATTTAATTTTTATTGAATAATTAATCCAAACACATACTTATTAATTATTCTTATGATTCATTGCTATATGATTTCTTGCTCGTTTAACTGATGAGATTTTATTTGAGTAGCAACATCATTTATGATATGGTTAGTAGCACCTGTATAAATTATCCAAGAAGGAAAAGGAGAACTTACCATCTTGAGCAATTGGCTTGAAAGTTGTAAAACAAGCATTTGCTCGAGATGGACTTTCGCCAGAGTGAAGATAGAATGGGCTTCCAACGTTAGTGGCATCAAAATTTGTCCCAACCCCAGGGACAACAGGGGGTGGCACAACTGGATGGACTTGTTCCTCAGAATTGTCAGCCATAAATAAAAACAAAGTGGAAACAAATTTAAACTGGCTTTGATACCATAATGAGAAAATGACAAAGGAAGAAAGAAGAAGGAAAAACAAAAAAATATTATTTGAGAATATTTCTGATGATTAACAAAGAATGAACAAAGCCGAAATAAATAGAGCAGGCTGCAACTAACTCCATGCTAGTTTGATGCTAGACTAGGTAAAAAAACAAAACAATAATTTAAATGAATTCAAAAAAACAAGAAATAGTCAAAAACAAGAAATAGTCAATTCACATGCTGCTTCAATATTTTATTTGAGTAGCAACTAGGTGCTTACAAACTTTCTAGAAAAATATAGATACGAATTGAATGTTTGCTCATTTTGGGAATGTTATTTGTATTGGCGGTGGTTGCGGTGGTATGGTGGCGGCGGCGGTGGTGTGGTGGTGGTGGTGATGGCGGCGGCGGTGGTATGGTGGTAGTGGTGGCGGCGACGGTGGTTGTGGTGGTATGGTGGTGGTGGTGGTGGTAGTGGCAGCGGTGTGGTGGTGGTGGTAGTGGTTGCGGTGGTATGGTGTTGGTGGTGTGATGGTGGCGGTGGTGTAGTGGTGGTGGCGGCGACAATAGTGGTGGTGATGGTGGTATGGTGTTGATGATGTTAGTGGTAATGTGATGTTGGTGTAAAAGTTGGAAAATGACTTCTCCAAAAAAAAGGGGAAGTCATTTTCCTCCAAAACAGCCTACTTTCCAAAGTCAACGGAAAATGATTTCCGTTGACTTGATTTTCCAGGCACATCCAAACACTGGAAATTTGGAAAATGATTTCCAGAACTCATTTTTCAGGTTTCCAAACACACCCTTAGTGTTCAATCCTAAGCGTTTGTTATAAGGTTAGGTTGCCTACTAATTAGACTATCAATTAGGCTTAGTTGGCGGTGTTTGCTACTCTTAAGTAACTACTATGTGAGTTAGGGGTTAATGTGAGTTTGCTACACAAACTATTATGATGAATAAATATTTTTTGGTCAATGATTATGTCAAATCAGTTAGAGTTAATACTTAGGGTTGGAAACTCTCATTTAAATTATTAATTTTGATAAAGTCTCCCTGCTAGTTTATTCTTGAATTAATTTATGTCTTCTACTTTGTTCTTATTTTAATTAAAATCATTTATGTTGCTTAGTGAAACTTTACCTAAGAAATAGTAGTTAACTCAAAACTCCCTCTAAGATTGCCATGTCTATATATTAGTTTAGTTTTATTATTTAATTTGGTGTTAAACAGCATGCATCACTACACAAGATATAGAATGTAGCTCTATCTAACTAAAAATTATTTATAGTAATGTTGAATTTCACACTAGGTGATACTTGCAATTTCACGAGGAGTACAACATACCCTCCACATATTATAAATAAAAGAGGGTACGTAACCTCATTTACCTAAATATGTAATCTGTAATTAGGAATAACCATCAAGTGTTTCGCACGAGTCACCACAAGACCAAATTCTTCAGTCATGTCCAACTCTTTGGGTGACATATCATTTGGAAGTTTCCAATCAAAGCAGTGTACTAGTTGTGCTACCACTAGTCGAACCACAGTGATTCCAAGTTGTAAACCAGGACAACTTCTTCTACCAGAGCCAAAAGGAATGAGTTCAAAATCACGCCCTTTATAATCTATATTACTCCCTTCGAACCTCTCTGGAATGAATTCCTCTGCATTTGCCCACACATTTTGGTCATGTCCAATTGCCCAAACATTTACCATGATTGTTGCTTTTTTAGGTATGTAAAAGCCATCAACCATGCAATCCTCTCTTGCCTCGTGAGGAATAAGTAATGGCGCCACGGGATGAAGTCTAAGGGATTCTTTTGTGACCATTTCTAGATATTCTAGACCGTCTAAATCTGTCTCTTCCACCATCCTATTCAAACCAACCTTGTTGTCTAATTGCCTCTTGAACTTTTTTCATTTTTTGTGGATGTTTCAAGAGTTCAGCCATCATCCAATCAATCACGGTTGCCGAAGTGTCTATTGATGCTCCAAGCAGATCCTGTGTATATATGAAATTTGTTACCTTTTCATAACTATAGAAGATATTAAATTTGAAAACAATATAATAGGTAGGATAAATGAATAAATTATTACCAATAAAGTAGTTTTGACATGTTCGCGACTGAACTGAAATTCAGTTTCCCCTGACTTCATGATGGACAACATAATATCAACAAAATCCTTTGTTTTCACTATTGCTTCCCCTCTGTTCATGGTCATCAATGATCCTCTCAAGGAACCGATCAAAGGTTTTCGCAATGGCCTTCATTTTTCTAGTAATCCTTGAAGGTCTAACTTACCTAAATAAGGAAAATAATTCCCAAGATTTGGTTTAACTGCTAAGCTGCATACCTTCCTTAATCACGCCTTTGAAACCCCTTTCATCAATGTCCTTAATCTCATACTTCTTCCCAAACACCATCCTGCAGGTCATGTCTGCAGCTAAATCGGAAACTTTTGCACTCAAATCAACAGCCACACCACCAGAGCCGCTTGCTTGAGTGACTCAATAAGACAACACAATTCTTCTCTTCTCATGGCTTGAAACGAGTTGATCTTAAGATTATAAGCAACTGCAATGTGCACAACTTGCGCATGTTGCGCCAATAAGGCCCATATTGGCTAAAGCTCAAATTCTTTTGGTCATAAGAGATGTACTTAGCTGCTTCGTTAGGCGGCTGCTCGCGAATAACAAGATCGTGAGTCTTGAGGAAGAGCTCTGCAGCCTGAGGAGATGAAACAACGATATTGTCAACGAACCCAAATCGCAGATGCATTATCGGACCGTACTGTTTGGCTAGCTTGTTCAAATCCTGATGGGGATTTTACCAATCAAGTGAAGATGTCCCAAAATGGGAAGCCCTCTTGGACCTGGTGCCAATTTCTTGCCATTCATCTTCTTCATAAGGCCATGAATGAGAGACAAAGCCGCAAATACAGCAACCGTTGTCCAAAGCCATGGCATGTTGTCGTTCTATGGTTTTTCTTGAATATTGGTGTCTATAGTTAGCAAGTGGCAATGAAGAGTATATAGTGCCTTTCAGTCATATATACTGCGTAAGTAGTTATTAATTATAATTTTATAAGGCGGCAACAAGAATGTACACTAAGAAATTGACGCCACATATGTTATTATTATTGACGGAAGCAATGAGGTAGGTTCAAATATATTCTTCCTATCCATCCATATCAGGCTTAACTTGCATGGGAGATCTCTCTGCTTGTCACTACGTGCAGGAAACGGCAATCGTAATTCTCCCTTTGGTAGGATCATGTAATATTTAATTTCAAGAGGGGCAATTTCTGCATTTGCAAATCTTTTCTTTGAGTATTTCTTCTATATTTTTTTTTTAATAAAAAAATCCATAAACACATTTTCAAAATCTGTTTCTGGTTATTTGTTTGTCATATACATCAAGCCCAGTTGCGTAGCATGCCTAGCTAATTCGGAATCTTCTCACGGGATTGGACTTGGCCCGACCTACGCCCACATTCTATTCGGGACTAGACTCAGCTTTCGTCTCGCAATCGATTCGAACCCATGACTGCAGCTCTGATACCAATTGTTGGATCTCTGCACTATGCTTACTTCCTAGTGGGTTACCCATCCTGTTTCTGCTAGAAGTCAAGCACGCTTAACCATAGAATTTTTGGGCTCTTTGATTGTCATATCTTACTCAAAACGAATTGGTGATAAATAGTTAGACATTAATCATTTAACCATTTAACCACATCTCACCATGATAAGCCACAACGTCATGTCTCGAATCGAGGAGGGGTTGAACTCGCCCAACCCAACCGACAACTAACAAAATGAAAATCATTTTAGAGATCTATTTTTAAAAAAAAAAAAAACTGTTCAACTATAAGTGTAGTTAAATTTTAATTCTTCAATTATTCGGCAACGTTCAATTTAGTCTTCATATATTATCCAAGTGAAATTCAAGGGTTAATTTCTATTTTTTAGATAATGAATCATGACCTGCACATCGCAAGTCAATGGCATATGTTAGCACAATCAGATAAAAATGAGTAATTAATGGAAAAGTATGGCAAATTTAAAGACCCAATTATAAGACAGAGTAAAGGGATTTACTTTTGATTGCGTTTCTAATTGCTAGTGAATTTAGACGAATTCTAATTGTGCAAAGGGTTTGAGTCTATCTTCTATTTGCTCAGTCAAACTGTAATTGAGGCTGTCTTGAAATATGAATTGAGCTATTCTAGTCAATATTGTGAGCAGAACTCTTTTCAGTAGGTGATTATTTGAGTTGAAGGTGTTTCAGTGGGCATGTTCTCTTTGAAAAATAGGAATATGGAATTGGAGGATTATAAAAATTAAGAGGTTTATGAATTGGGTGCTTAAACCTACCCGACATTGTTTAATCAGTTTGATTTGCTCGTGGTCGGCACTCTCATTTTTTATAGAGAAGTTAGAAATTTAAACTCTCCTTGGTATAAAAAATCAAATTTGGACCAACACTTGTATTATTAATTGGCTGATGGGTCTAACCAAAAAAGGAAAAATAAACTATTAGCAATGTCATTAATTGATTTCAAGTTTTTTTTCATACTTTGATCTAAATTATCTTAACATGCATTTATATATTATGGTACGTACTCTACCAATAAGTTAACCTTAAGTACATAATATTACTAACTTGTAACAAAATCATTAACTATATTTAATTGAAGATACATAATAGTTAATAATTTACATGTACATAATCTGGACAGGATCTACAATGGTGTGGTATTATGGTGGGCCTTGGTTCAAGATATAGGCAAATATTGTATACAATGGAATGTTGTTTCTCATTGCATGTGAACCATTGGTCGCATAAATGACATTCAAATTATTGTGTGACAATTAAAACACAGTTATGTGCACTTTTTAATTAATAATTAATCTGTGTTTGTAAATAAATTGAAGAACATAAATGTTAATATGTAGACATATAATATGTATATGATTTATAACATTATTATGTACATTCTAGTTAACAATGTTATTGTGGCTTGTTAGTTTAACAAATTATGTGCAATATAATTACAAATACATAATTTATTATTGAATGAGCATATAATATGTTAAATACAAATACCATAATTTTTGACATCAGTTTAATGTAAGATGAACGATTGGTTTGTGGTGTAACAATTGCAAGGATATAATGATAATGAATTATATAGACTGTAGTTAAAAATAGAATATGTTATTGTACTTAAACAAATTATATACCTTTAAATTTATTTTAATTGCCAATATTAAATTTTATTTTAATGGAAAAAATGATATCATTAAATAAAAACACAGATTTTGAAATTATCAGGATCCATAATATTATATATATTAGGTAACTCTATCGGTTATGTTTTTTGTTTATTAACAATTGCAAGGATATTAATGTTAACAAAAAAAACAACATGGGTCAACTGTTATGAACTAAGATAATCAATTTGAAAAACATATATAACTTTGGTCGGCAAGATATATCTTTCATGGACCATCCCCTTGGGGCCCATCATATATCGTAGTTCATTGTTATAAGCTATAAAATATTATTAAAAAGTATAGTTGGAATATAATTTTTTATTATATATCATAGTTATATACTGAATAATATTAAGTTTATTAAAATAACCATCAATTTGCCTTTAAATTCCATATACAACATTATTTCTTATTTTTTTATAAATAAAACAATATTTACGAAATTATATTTATTAAAAATTGATTAGGGTATATTATCCTATATTAGACTAGGACTATATTATTTCGTGTTAGACTAGGATTCGTCATCTAAGTTATCTATACATTCGGCTCCTGTACTTTCAGACATTATGATTGAATACAACGACAATATATATTCTCTTTGGTTGCAGTTTCCAGGTTTTCCTCATGGAGCTAGGGTTTAACGCTTAAAGATGTCTGCTAATTACATTGTGTTAGGTTGATGTGATTCCATAAATTAACAATTGAGCACTGTTCGGCGCAACGGAACCGGTCAAATTATGTAAAGGTTTTGATCCACAAACGGGAGTTAATTGTTTAAGGCGTATATGAACGTGTCAAATTTGTAAAAGGTTTTCGGATCACACGGGAGCCATTGTTTTTGGCTGCTATTTGATGATCCGTGTCAAAAAATTTGTTAAGGTTGGTCGGTGGGGTCGACATGGGACACAAATCATTATACGGCGTATCATTTAGGGCTCAACGGGTTCTCAGCGTTTTCCACCCTCCCGCTCAGGGCGTGTTTAGCAATGGTGGTAGACCAGTATTAGGAAACCACTCATGTGGACCACCCGAGTTGTAAAAGTCTCGGTCACATGGGAGCCAATTGTTTACGGCGATATTTATAGGGGCTCAGGTGTTCTCAGCGTTTTTCACCCTCCTCGGCTCAGGCGAATGTAGCCGTTTCTGGTGATGACTCGGGTGGTCCACATGAGTGGTTTCCTAATACTGGTGCTACCAACCATGCTACGCCCTATCCCTTGTGTTGACTTCTGCGACGGGTTATGATGGCCCTAAGACTCTTCGTGTTGAGTGGTACAGGTTTGCCTATTTTAATGTTGGTTCAGCTTTGTTAGCCACTAATCTAGGTCTTTTAATTTAAATGGATGTTTTGCATGTTCCTAATCTTTCTAGTTCATTATTATCTGTCCAACGTTTTGCCAAAGATAATAATGTTTTCTTTGAGTTTCACCCACTTTCTTTCTTTGTGAAAAGACATTTTGACCAATAAAGTCCTATTTAAAGGGCATGCATTTGATGGAATGTACTCCTGGCCTGCGTCATCTCCTGCTCCAGCTGCATTCGTTGCTGCGCGTTCCTCTTTTGTCTGGCATATGCGGTTGGGGCATCCACACTCTCGAGTCTTACGCAAAATTTTAGAGTCTTCGTCTGTAAGTAATTTTTAATTCGAAGATCTTTCCAATGTTTGTGCGTCTTGTCAATTGGAAAAATCATCTCGTTTTCCATTATCTCGTGTTGAAACTACTAGTACACATCCTTTAGAATTAATATATTCTGATATTTGGGCCCTACGCCTTTACTTTCTGCGAATGACTTTAAATATTTTGTGTTGTTTGTGGATGATTACACACGGTTATATGATATTATCCTATGCGAGACAAATCTGAATTATATGGCATATTTGATAAGTTTCGGTTACTTGTTGAACGTTGTTTTTCTCGCAAGATTATTTCTTTTCAATCTGATTTAGGGGTAGAACTAGTGGTTTCACCCAGGCCACAAGGGCAGGAAAGGGACACGGTAGGTTTCTGCCTCGAGCAAAAGATCTTAGTAATGCTTGGTTTCTGATTCGTTTTGTTGTTTAACAAATAAACAAGCAGCCAATATTGCTGGGTAAATGGATGTACTTTCTTGGGTTTTGTAATTACTC
>VALG01006934.1:0-20069 GCA_009835305.1 Ipomoea purpurea
AATAGTGGTAGGTTTTTGATTAGTTTTTGCAAGTGTAATTAGGAAAGAAAAAATGGAAGGAGAGGGAAAAAGAAAAGAAAGAAAATAAAATAAAATCAGAAATTAAAAAAAGATAATGCTTAATGGGCAAGTTTTGCGCAAATCAAAAAATTGATGGGACCCACATTTCTGACCAAAAACTTCATTAACTGCACTCACACTCTCTCCTCCACTTCACCAACCATTCATCACAACTGGTCTAAATCTCTTAATGGGGAGCATCCACACTAGTGAATAATATGAGATTTTTTCTACATGAATTCTTTTTAGTCAGAGTTAATAGTTGATGTGGGTGGGGTTATTTCAAAAATATTTCTCCTGCAAATTAAGGCATAATGTCAAAAAAAAAAAAAAAACAAAGCATGCATCTCACTGACCACCCAATGGACGCGTGTGCGACACGCGCCCGGCTGGGCGATTGAGAGTGACCGCCAGCTGGCAGCCACTCTCAATTGAATTACTTTTGGCCGTTGATGGCCATAGCAATGGCAAAGTTCGCTGGCAACGGGTTTTATATATTTTAAAAAAATTTTAATTACTACATATTATTTAATTATATTTTGTTCTTTTAAGTAATTAATTTTAATTATTATTTTATTTTGTTTTGTTTTATAATTACGGTATAAATTTTTATAGTATAGTCAACTTTTTATTATTTTCTTTTATTTTTTATTTTTTCTTTTATTTTATTTGACAATTCACTATTTTTATTAAATTTATAAATTTATAAATAAAATAGATAAAGAAATCATTAAAATATAGTGAGTTAAATGATGAGTCCATAAAAAAACTGAGAAATAACTTGAAACTGATGTGGAGAAGGATTTTTTGTGATTGAGTGAGATAGTGAAGGATAAGGTAGATGTTGGGGCCCACAAATAACTGAGAAATAATCCCAACTGATGCGGATGCTCTTAAAGCATTCTCAACAATTGCAATTTTTAAGGAGTTTTTTTTGCATGTGCAACTAGGAAAGAAAGAAAAGATATGAGAGAGAGAGAGAGAGAGAGAGAAGAGAGAGAGAGAGAGAGAGAGAGGAGAGAGAGAGAGAGACAAATCTGACAAAAAAAAAAAAAAAAGTCTTACACGCCCGTTGGCGTGCAAGTTGCGCTGAAACGCGCAAGTGTTGCACAGCATTTTTTCACGCAAGCCCCACATTTTCAGACAAAAAACCACTCCTCATGCAAGCATTTCATTTCTTTTCTCTCCTCACCCTCTCTCTTCCATATCATCCTTGTTTTCTAAAAAAATCACCTCAAAACCACTATGGGGATGGCCTTATTATCAATTATAAAAATAAAACTAGTTAATTTTAATTATTATTTTTCCATTATTGCATTTTTTTTCACTTTTTGTCATTGAGTTTAACATTAATAAGATTTGATCTAATTTTATGTCTAATCTCCCTAATTTCATTGTAAAAGTTATGATAGGCAAACATCCTTGACTTGTGATCTTTCATTTGGAATAATAATGCTAACTTAAAATTTTTGTCAAAATTGTTGGCAAAAAGGACTCTCAGTCCAAGTCAAAAAAGGAGAGCAAGTGAAAAGTAGAAGGATAAGTCAAAATTCCAAACAAACTAGGTTTTCACACTCCTAGTGCTTATAGTGAATTTAGGCAATTTCTCAACGTGAGAAGGTGTCTAACAAATTAGGTTTTCCGAACTGCGTTAACAAACTTCTCGTGTTACAACTGTTATTTTAACATTTTTGTGTGCTGCGTTTTACAAATTTCAGATAATAGTATCTCTATATTTTACAATAACATCTCTGTGATAATAGTATCTCTATCTTTTCTCTTTAATCACCAAAAATATGTATGAGAAACGTTGTAACCTGGTATTCATTGTATCTAGAAAAGATGGGAGATACTACATTAAAAATATATATATATATATATATATATATATATATATATATATATATATATATATATTTAAAGGAATAACCATGGAGAAATCATCTAAAACGGTAACTAGAATAACGATTAAGATTCGAACATACTTGGGGATGAGCTAACTTGCATTTCAACCGCATCCAGCAAATTTGAGTAGGCAGATAAACAAAACTCTTTTTCGTTGATGCAGCAAAACACTTGTACAGTATATCTAATCGCGGGGTTTTTCTGCTTCGATAACACCCTGCATAAACACAATGCCAAGCACAAACAGTTTGCAGAGAGTTCAGGAAAATTTTGAATGTATCGATTATCACTCCTACCTCGATTATCATTATGGCTGCGTCCTTGTGGAGAACCTCGTTATATCTTGACAAGCAAGATTCTGAAACACGCCATAAACACAAAAAGTTAAACAAATGTTGGACTGGGATGAAGAAATCATGCCATGGAATATGGAAGGATAGAAATTCATTCGATCTGAACTGTGGTTAGAACTGACTTGTATACAATTAGGACAACCGACATCACTGGAGCAATGGCATGATGTGAGAAGTTCTAACGCAGCAGTTAAAAGCTCGTGAATAAGGGTTGAACCTGTGTAAGACGAAATGTTTTTGCACAACATGTCAACAATTTACTATAAGATCACTGTACTTTTTGCAATTCGATACCACTAGTACTTCTTGCATAGTTGCATCGCACAAAATAATTTAAAACGGATGCAAGAACAGCAGTGTATTTAAACATGTGGTTTTCCAACTTAACAAGGTCGGAAGAATATGAGATGATTTGGATGTAAACTAGGTCGAGTGTTAACTCTCAAGATATCATATCAAAATTCAACAAATACTTAAAGATAATTTCAGACATGGTGAGCCCAACGCACAATTCCAGTATAAATTTTGTGCCTCAGTATTTATACCGCCATAAGGGAACCATCATTGAACAAGCACCATAGTCATATATCATCAGTGAACCCCGTAATATGAGGAATCACTAAAATGTTATATTTTTTTATTTTTCTTGTTTCTAAACATCCAAATTCCTTTTAACAAAGCGTTGAGTTGCAAAAGGAACAAATATGAGTGAATAGAAATATAGAATATTGATAATCTAAATCACTTTAACTCACCTGGGCCGCAATCCCAGTTCCACCAGGACGTGGATCATAAAGTAAAATTCTTTCTGGAGCATAACGTGCATCATAAGGGTTTACACACTCTGAAGCTATGTCAGATGTATTGCAAATTATATACCTACATGAGAAAAGGTCAGGAAGTAATATGAGAGATATGAACCACCAAAAGTTATATTTGTATCAAACATCTTTAATCTCTTTACTAAACTCT
The DNA here is from genome assembly GCA_009835305.1 of Ipomoea purpurea. Classification (NCBI taxonomy): domain Eukaryota; kingdom Viridiplantae; phylum Streptophyta; class Magnoliopsida; order Solanales; family Convolvulaceae; genus Ipomoea; species Ipomoea purpurea. The sequence continues at coordinate 3,291 of VALG01006934.1, forward strand.
AGATTTCATCCTCAGAAATTTCAACTGTCAGAAACTCACAAAGGAACTACATTAAGAATGGCATGACACACAGCATGTAAACCTCCTCGAAATGAGTAATTTAAGGCCTCGACTGTTTTCTTTATTGCCTCAGAGACTGGAACCCAGACAGCCTGTTTTGTGCATGAAAATTAAGAATATCTATAAAAATTAACCAGAGAGTGATAACAAGGATAACACACAAAAACTAGAGCAGACCGTCGGTCTATTAGCATTCACCTGGGATTCATAAAGAGTAGTTTGGAAGTGATAGTTCAATGGTGTCAAAACTTGGTTGCTTTTTTCCATATTCGGCGAAAACCAAACCAAGTAGTGGTTACTCTGCAAAATTGTGCTTGGGCAGTTGTTCTTGCAAACTGGATATTAGAATTCCTTGCTGGATAAGCCTAATAGCAGTAAAAGAGCCAATAGGTTAGCTTCACTTCACTGACATCAGGTAATATATTGTTCGGTAGTAATCAAAGGAAAGAACATATATAACCCCATAGTGAAGTTCATGTGTGGCAAAAATAGGAATTTAACAGCATAACTGAAATTCTAAAAATTCCAGTAAATAAAAGCATATTTAGCAGAAAGCAAGCACAAATAATTAGCATGAATAATTGTAAAAATATTTCAATCAGATCTTGGAATGGGGATATGTATGTATGTATGTATGTATGTATGTATTTTTATTTTTATTTTTTAACAAAGAAATGGTTTTAACCAAACATGGAATAGTTTGAAGATATACAACAAAGTAGAAATGGGATGATATTCTCTTTGAGGCTCTGCATAGTGCTTAAGGTTAAAGTCCACCCGTTTTTGATTTGATATTGAGTGATGAATTGACTAGATTTTGTAAGAAGAAAGTATCTTTTGGACAATTTAAACCTCCAACCTAAACCTCAAAATGAAGTTCCTACCACTATCCTGTTCCCGATCTTTTCAAAGCTACAAAGAGCCTGCAAGGATCCATCATCTTGCAAGGTTTAGGGAAGGAAGACATACACAACCTTAACTCTGTTTCAAAGCGGCTGTCTTTGTAGCTTGAACCCACAGCCTCATGTTTAATGGGTGACATTTGCCCAAGACCAACACCTAACCTCTAAATCTTCCACATAGTAAACTCGAAATAATGGACCAGATCAAGAAATTATGAAATTATGCATTGATGGCAGTGGCTATTGTGATGGCAAGAATGGTGAAAATAGCTGCAAAGTTTGGTGGATATTTGCAAAGAGTTGTGTCAATCTGCAATTTTCATTTTCTTTGTACTGTGATTGCAAACAATTGAGCTGTTCAGTTTGATTTGGGTGCTAAGCATGCATTTATTATAATGAAAGGTAATTCTCCATCTTAGAGTCTAGCACATGGAAACCAACACCAATATACACCAAATGTAGAATGAGATGAGAATTTAAATGACTTAAAAAGTAATGCATACGCAATTATGCCTTGATCTTTGCTTACAATGTTACCCCCAGTGATATGAATATCAGTGTAGTCACGAGTTTTTGTGTAATATTTCAAGTCTGCTTGCTGGCACCAAGCAATTTTACTTGATAAATCCAAGTCCTTTACAAGATAGGTCCTTCCTTGATTCATATAAACGGCCCCTTCATAAACCTATAAAAAACCAAATACAGTGGAAATGATAATGTGAAAATAAGGGAAAGGACAAAGACCAATATTTGATGGCATTAGGTTGGACGAATACTAACCAACTTCCTCCATATTACTAAAGAAAACATAAAATTATTTCTTTCTTTCATCTTAAAAAAATTGTATGAAGTTGTCTTTAATGGGATATGTTACACATTGCATATATTTGAAGTCTTAAATGAGCTTGAACTCTTGAAACTAGTAAATGGTCCATAAATTATCAATGGTCCTGAGCAGTTTATTAAGCATATTAGCCTGTTCAAGAGGACAAAATAATATGTCAAGGAAACAAGGGAAAAAATGTCACCACCGAAGTAAGCCCTAACTAAAAGTTTGCAACTCTTTTACCTGGAAGAATGCCCTACTCTCTTCAATTTCTTCTAGAAGTTCATTCTTTTGCTTGTCAATGACTTTGTATCGCTCAGTTTCAATTGCTCGAACACTTACAGCATTTGAAGGCATTTTCTGAAAAGAAAAATGAGAACAATAAAATGAAATAGCTTGAAATTGCGCAATAGTATCAATAATTCAACTGAGTAGCAAAAGGAGATTAAAACTATACCTCATGCCCGATATAGCTCCAAATTCTAGCACTAGAATCACGTGACACATCAGTATTCAGATATCCTTTATTTTTTAGTGTCATTACTGCAGCTTCAAATCCAGGACCAAAATACTTCTTGTCATGATGCAAGCTCAGTGGGTGTTCAAAAGCAGCACATGTAAGATGCTGTTCAAGCACCTGTAGAGATAAGGCATTCAAGAAATTATGTCATTTCCTAATAAGAGTATTAATCAAGTAAGGCATGAGATAAATAGAAAAGAAAACAGTAAACCTAAGGAGAAAAACCTGTTGGTTATTAGCATCAACATGACAACACTCAATTGGACTCCTGAACAGTTTGTTTGGGAACTTCATGAAATATTGATCCAAAGGCCCTTCAAAAGCAACATATATAGCAATTGAAGGCTTCCCCCTTCTCCCTGATCTTCCAGCTTGTTGCCATAGACTAAATGCAAAAGGCAGAGAGGTATCAAGTACACTAAGATAATACAGTAATATGGACCAGAGCAGAAAGAAACTGAGCTTTTACCTAGATATACTACCCGGAAAGCCTAGATGTAGAGTCACATCAATGTGTCCAACATCAATTCCCAATTCAAGAGCATTTGTGGCAGCAATACCACATATCTTACCGCTAAAAAAGTCATGCTCAATCCTTCTCCTATCCTGCTCCATCAGGTAACTGATGTCAAACCATCCATTTTAAATGAAAAACTAATATGGGCATAGTAAATGTAATCAATGTTGACACAGTAGATAACTAGATATAATCAGTACACATAAGATCTAAATCTTTTTTTAAAAATAATGTATATGGGTTAAATAAGGAAAGTTTGGATTAAGTAACGTGATTAGAATTTAAACCCTCTGGGGCTCAAGCTTTTGGGTCCCCATATCATTGAAGATTGTGCCTTAGGTTATATATGTACATAAACATATATATGTGCACGATTCATTAATTGGGTGAAAATGATGACGCTTTTCTTATGAAATTTGCCAACAATGCAACTTTCTGAACAATAATAATACAGCAGATGAAAGGACCAAAAAAAAAGGCGGGGGGAGGGGGCATTTCAAATTTAATTTATTCAAAGCTACTATGGTAGCTATTAGCTAATAAGAAGTGTGGAATAGAAAATGAAGCTGATAATAGAAAGTTTAGTCATAATCTATTAAGGGTAAATGGCATTTTTGGTCCCTGAGATATACCCGTTGTACACACTTAATCCTTGAGTTATAGCCGTGTACATCTTTGATCCCTCAGTTATGACCGAAGTGGTGATTTTAGTCCCTAACGTTAGGTTTCCAATAAAAAATGGATGCCAATTCTTAGAAACCCTAAACAAGAAAGGTTAAAAGTGTCATTTCAGCTCCTTCTTCATCTTCTAGTCACCTGGACTCCAGGAATGAGCTTTCTTATTTCCTGTATCTTCTCCATGATTAATAGCTGCGCTTTATTCATCCATTAGAACACAATTAATCTACCTTCATCTAACAACCCCTCCAAGGTCGAAGAGATGAATATTAAATCCCTCTTTATGAGGGATAACAGTTCGAAAAAGGACAACAATGGCAAGGCAGTGCAGAAGACAAGAATTTGAGCTCAAGTTCACTTTCAAAAGAGAAGAAATTTTCGAAAGAAATGATGCAAAAATACTTGAAAATGATGAAGCCATTCTACATCCAAGTCTCGAAGTGGTATGGCGAGAAATTGAGGTTTTCGGATAGCTGAGCTTATACGGAACTGGAACTAAGGCAGGTCTAGTAGCCTCTCTTCTGCCGCAGTTGGTGGCAGAGAAAGGAGAAGCAGAACCGGCAGAGATAGCTGAGAAACGGCGCTTTTGAGTAATGTCAAGAGTCTGAAGCAGGGGAACCTACCGGCGGGACTTTGATTGTCCAGAAACATTTAAGGAAAAGGTGATCGGCACCGGCACCGTTGGTCTTGTCCAGTCAGTTGTCATCTCGGCGGTGCGACAACTCGCTGTTACAACAACAGGATGGAATTCAAAGCGCCTTTTACACAGCAAGAGATCTTTCAATTCCACCAGAGGTAACCCACTTTAATTTAATTTCTGGTCACTGCTTCCTTTGGCAGTCAACAGATGCTGCTCCACACTCCCCTGACCCTGGCTTCACTAACGACAACTTGCACTCAGCTTCTACAGACTGCAAACTTCTTCTGCAATTTATGGGCAGATTAGAATGCTACCTCCCAACAGCTTCATGGTCAAACCTTGGGCTCAGATGAAGGGGCAGAAATGGACTGGCCCCTTGAGGTGGTGGGGTGGGACTTGAAAATTGATTCGACACCCTTATATTGAGCTTTGATGATTGGCCAACATTGACTGCAACGTTTTACATTAATCCCCTCTAGGTTTAACATTGTTAGATGATTCAATCAATGAGGGACTAAAACTGCCACTTCGGTCATAACTGGGGAGTCAGATTAAGTACTGCTGGTATATCTTAGGGACCAAAAATGCCATTTTCTCATCTATTAATTAAAGACTTATTAAGTAGTTTTGATGCTTATGGTGACAAGTTTACTTTAAAAGAAAGATTAAATCATAGTAGTTAACAGTGCAAACCTCAGCTACATAGCCTGCTCGATAGGCACAGATAGCATCAACTAAGTGAGGTGCTGCTTCCTGAAGTATCTCGCGTCTTATGATAGCCAGGTATCCAAAAATATGTTATGTTCCTTATATAAAAACCAAGTGAAGGTAAGGAATTTAAGATTATTTCACCTACGTGTAGCTTAAGACAAGCTCACAAAGTTTGCGTGTTTTGCAAAATGCAATACAACGAAGACTGTGCTGCACCATTTCAGCAAAAATGTATGATACCTCCATGATAGGACTGCACAATGACTATAAATTGTTAGAGATAAAGGGTTTCTTTAGAAGAGAAAAACAATTTAGAAGTATTTATGCATCTACCAAAGGGTTATTCATCACCAATTGCATGAGTAAACTAATGGCGTGATATCATTCCAGGACTTGAAAAATATACACACACTTCTATAATTCCATGTTCTGGTATTATTCTAATGAAGCTTAAAATCACAATTTTTCCAACTGTAAAGAAATCTACCAACTACATTGTCAAAGACTTAAAATATTTTTAAAAACAAGGCTTTTGTTAAGAACAAATTTATCTGACTCTAGTTACAGAGAGTAAAGATACTTGGCTCACTTCTAAAACAAGTTCCCTCAACTATAACATGGTTGGTCATCACTTTACTTTCCAGATGTTGAAAACATTCATTCTCATCAGTTACATAACAGGATTAACAGCAACATTAATGTTTTCAGATAGTTCTAAACTTCCACTTGTACAAATTTTATATGCCAAACTACCTTATTCAAAATGAAAAACTCCAGTTACTTCATTTCCAAATTCCTGCTCGTACTCCTACTCTTTTGATTACGATCATTAAGCACATCATCAATTCTTTAGAAAGTTCATATTCATATAATCATATACCATCTTTATTTGCATGTGGATTTTGCCTAAGCTAACATGATTTCCTTGGTCTTTTTTATTTTTTTTAATAGTATGGAAATTTAAAATGTAAAGCCATTTAAAGAAGTGTACAACAAAAGGAATTTAGTCAAGAAAGAAATTACCTTGATCTTCCTGCAACCTTACTTCTATCAGTAGATTTGTTAGCATCTGCACCCTTCCTACTTCTCTTTGAAATCTATTAATGGGCAAGTGCTAAAAGTGAGACTACTAAATAAAATTACCAATGGAAAGTGGATTAACAGAACATTTGTAAGGACTGCACCGTTCTCAGACACAAAGGAGGATTCCAAAGCACAAAAAGTTTAGGACCAGAAGGGCTGCCATCGTTCTGAATCAACTCTAGTGCCGGCAGATTTGCAAGTTCCTATACATAAATACATTTTAAATGCTTACCAACATGAACAGTCAGCAGGAGAGTATAAAATTGTTTCCACAAATGCAACTGCCCCTGTTACAAGTTTATTTTATTCAAATACAAAAATGTAATTCACCCCTAAACACAAGTATTAGATGTATCTTCCCGTAAAATTGATTTTCCTACTTCTGGATGAATCACCCCAAAAAGTTGAAAATTCAAGATTAGAATATGAAACTGACCACTGTACCAATGAACTATGAAAATCCTAGCAATCAGTGACAATACTGAGACATTAACAAATTTATAATGAATAGTTAAATGAATAGTACCTTAGCATGATCAACAGGGTTTGCAGAAGTGGCAGTAGAAAATACAAAAGAAGGATTGCTACCATAAACTGCATGAGAATTCATCAATGGATGGGTTTCAAATTAATTGGAAACCCATAGAATAAAAGGAACTGAAAAATTATGTAAACTAAAATGGATGATTACCATGAGAGCAGATTCGTTGAAGCCTTCTCAAAATAAGAGCAGTATGACATCCAAAAGCACCCTTATAAGCATGAGCTTCATCTATAATAATAAACCTAAATTAAAAGAGGACAAATTAAATATTAATTATTATAATAAAATAATAAGTAATTAATAATAGAAACAACTATACTTCAAAGTCTTAAACTGACCAAATATTTTTTGAAGAGTTAAAGAAGCATTCCAGGAGGAAAGGAGTCAAAACTTCATTTGCATGGAAAAGTATTAAGAGATAAATGTGCATAAAATTTCACCTTAGATTAGACAAAATCCGCCTAAACTGTCCATGAAATGGCAAGATAGACACATGTAACATATCTGGATTTGTAATCAACTGCACGTAAATGGAGGAACGAGATTTGGATGATTTAGACCTAGAGACTTAAAAGAAGATGTTGAGAGATAAAGAACAAAAATGTTCTGCTACCTAAAAATTAAAACTTACTGAAATACCAGTCTAGGCATTTTCACGTAGCCACATCCTATCTGTCTGAGAAGTGTCTCCATCATAAACACCAATGTTTAGGTTATGATCAAACTCATTTGTCATAGTTAATAAAGCTCTCAGCTGATCTTGTGCAAGAGCCTGCAACCACAAAAGTCTCAACCTTCTAATAAAGTCATGATCAGTTAACCACTTAAGAAAGACACTGCAAAGGCAATAACCTTAGTTGGAAAGAGGTAAAGTGCACATGCTGACAAATTCTGAGATAATGCTTCAAGAACAGGAAGGTTGTAGCAAAGAGATTTTCCGCTGGATGTCATGGTCGCCACAACCATCTTTGCCAGCTAGAGATGCCTGAACTGACAGCTATAATATCATATACATACATACATACATACATATATATATAAGTATATATATATATATATATATATATATATATATTATATATATATATATATAGTATATGCAGTAATTAAAAGATGCATGAAAATAAAAATAAAATAAAAAACTATCTCTGCTGTAGGGAAAATTTATACTTTAAGGATAGTGACTTACCTGGTGACTATATAACCTGGTTACTCCAATATTTCTAGTGCAGACTTAGTACATTCTGAAAGCCCGTTTGGAATCTCAACATACTTAGCATTCCGAGCATTTATCTCTTCAACATGAACAACCTGCAATAGGAATGTATAGCACTCAGGACCATCATCCATATAAAGTAGATACTAGCTACTGATTACAAGGTCCAGAGAGATCTATAAACTATCACCCAAAGAGAAGAAAAGAAAAAAAGAACTACTCTCGTCAAACAGATAATACAACATAATGCAAATAGGAAAAAAAACAGGAAAAAGTGGAGAACAAGTAAAACCTGTCCTTTAGATCCAATGCCTCTTCTAAGATGTTCCAACATTTCGATAGGAAGCAAGGGGTTTGTGTCCTTCATGTCAAAGCAGTCATTGGCAAAATTATTATTCAGGGAATCAGAATTAGGTTAGTGACGGATCATAAAAGATCAGAATGATTATGTAACAATAGCACCAGAAATAATTCAACAAAGTGCACATAGTCAAAAGATTACTACAACTTTAAAACACAACAATAAAAAAAAATTAATAAATAAATAAAAAGTAGGTAGTAATCATTACACTCTTCACACAGATGCATCCCCAAGATCTTGAAGGAGAAAACACATTACATAAAAGATGTGGATATGGTGTGCTAGCTTTTACTACCATCACAAATTCAGAAAAAGGCCCTATCAGGAAGGTCAAATTTAGAGGGAGAAAAAGTAGGAGCAGAATAATTGATACTAAGCATTAAAATCCTGTTAAACGGTAATTTAATATCCATGTGAATCTCTGAAATGCATAGAAAGTAATAGGAAAAGAAAAATCAATAGCATTGATATTTAAAATAGAACCTTTACCCAACACCAGATGCTGGAATGATGTAGGTAACAGTAATGCAGTAACAAATATGTTTTTTCCTGCACCAGAGTCTGAGAAAGTAAAGCAAAGAAGAGAGTACAGAATGAACCCTACATGACAAAGCGCTTCAAAGGAATGAGACCTCTCTGTTTTCAGTTTGCTCCCACTTGCAAAATCATTGCACTGCTTTACATATTGAAGGAAATCTTCTAAGGAGAACTTGGAAAACTTGTTGCCATCTTCAAACTGCATGATGATAATTTTGTTATTTATGAGGACTGAAATGTTACTAAAACTGTGGATACAAAAAGAAGATTTTTCTGCTAAGATCAAAGGCTATATCGAATAGGGCAAAGTACATCCAAAACAAACCATAAATCAGATCCAAAAGAGTAAAATCAAAATACAGAGTGCCTCTTAGTAGAGAGGAATAGCGTCATATATTTAGATATTTTAGCCAGTATATACCTTAACAATATGGTCAAGAATAGATGTATCGCTCTTTACATTGCGTAAATTCCTATAGACCAATTTATCATTAATGCTAAGAAGCATCTTGCAAGATATACCCTCTCATTATTTTCTGAGGGAATGATCTTGCTTTACTCAGAATATAATTGGGAACAGAAGTTTTTGAATTGGTTCCACATATTATCTGATATTGATGCTTATCTACTGTTAATCAGAAGTGAATGATTGATAGATTTCTGAGTGAGCGCAAGCCATAGGATAACTGCTTCAGCGGAATTGCAGAGAGTAAGCATGAGAATACATATAAACTTAATTGAGAAGAAATGTCTCATGGTCATATATTAAGTGGATCTTATTCATGCAAAAAAGATAAATATTGAAATATGCGGTTACACCCGATTTGGTTACTGCATTAAAGTAGAGTGAGTACAATATGAAACTGAATATACACCATAAAAGGGCTACTTTAATCATGTTTTATACTGAGCTTGTGTATCATACGTAATTGACCCCCATAGATTAATCACGATATATATTATGAAATAATATGAGTTTTAAAAAGCTAAACATCAAAACACAAAAATCAAGCAATGACCTGAATATAATGACATCAAAGCACCAATATGAAAGGCGCTACTCAGAAAATCCGATATAAACTACAAAAAAAACTCCTAAAATGCAATCCTAATCCTAATATCCTATTATTGAGATATATTTATTCACACTAAGGATAAACCAACTTAAGTACAATGGAACGTTGAAATATCCCCTGCTGTAATTTTTGACTTTCAGTAGGAAAATGGGGTTTTTAAAATTATTTAAGGGTAATCAGAATCCCGTTAGTTGTTTTCTAAAATGTTGTCAATCAAACACGTAACTCAAAAATGATGATTTATTCACATCCTAGTGTGTAAACCCATGACAAACACCTAAATTTATTTTTAATACCTTTATCTTCTTTCTAAAGCGTTGGCAACAATATGAGATGATGATAGAGAATTGGGTCTCAGAAGCCAAATAAGGAAGTGTTATAAATCTAAGATTGGGCCAAGGTCACTAAACTAGGCTATAATGCACGTGGCCAACCACACTAAAAGGTTAATCAATCAATTATCTAGTCTAACTCATGACCTTGTAAACCATATGTTCTCTCTTATATTTTCAATGTAGGATTCTTAATAGGAAGAAATCAGAATAAAGGACGCAAATAAAACACAAGGAAAAAGAACCCCAAAATCAACAACTAGAGACAGGAATGTTATAGTGTAAATCATGTATAGAAAAGCCAAGAACATTACTTTCCAAGTCATTCTAGCAAAGAAATGCAGACAAGAAAAGACAACAGATTTTAGCAGATTATTGAGCTTCATGTTAACTGTAAATTAATAAGTAATATCCAAGGACACCAATAGTTACTTCAATAAAAGGTCCAGAATAAACAGACATACCATTAATGATCTTATGACCTTCAAAAGACTTGTTTTGAAGCACTCTTGCCTTTTCTTCATTGATTGAGAATCTTTGAGGGGCAGGATACGTTTTTTAGCAACTGAGAAAACCAATTGGTTCATTGCCAAAGGAATCATCTCAATATTGAAGCAATTTATATGGAAGTAAGATCTACATGCGGGGAGCAATAAGCTTACTCTCATGCTGATCTTTCTGTTCAGTTTGAAGTTTTTGACAATCATAATAGCATTGGTAGAAGTTATTGCCCCTTTAGAATTATCTAGCAATACATAAAACCTGTAAAGCAAATGAGAAAGTATGTACTGGAGCAATGTGAAGTTATTTTAATGAACCTACCGTTGTATCTCATAGCATAACAAAAGATTAACCTAATGCTTTAAAATAACTTTTGAAATAAATAGTGAACTTAGATATATATCTACTTAAAGTAGTATAACAGCAACCAATTGTCAAAACTCCAAAATAGCCACCATAACCCAACAAAACAAGTACCTGAGGACAGAGGTCAGAGAGATGCTCAACATCTGTTATACTGGCTCGAAATCCAAATTTACCAAGTTGATCAAGTGCTTGCTTCAGAGAACACAAGGTAACTTTTCCCATGCTGAAGTTGAATAACAGCAGAATATATATTTATGAAAGAAAATAATTTCATTTACTTTTCAACCATGATGGGCACAAGCACAAATTGCTTTTTGTTGACCGCGGTTCATCTCAGTGTTCTGTCTGCGAGCTTCATTACATATGCAGTTCCCTGAACTTGGATCAAATAAGCAATAACTGAATCTAAAACCATGACAAATTTAGATGCCTGTTCGTCTATACTACTGCTAGGTGACTGCAGTATGGTCAAATATGAGCTCATCTGTAGTTGTTCTGTCTTATTAGATACAGATTTTAACTTGCGTTTTCTCTGTGAAGTACCACTGGAAAGAAACATTGACATTTTGTGCTTGTCTATTTTCAGAATTAACTTGACTCTAACTCAATATCGTTTTTGGTTTTATTGCTAATTGTGCTGCGCAAAACTGATAGGTCTTCCCACCACATCACGCCACGTTGACTCAGATTGTTTTGAAGTTGCAAATCTTGTCATCAGCTGGGGATGTAGCATATTGCTCAGTCTGCTGTCTATCCTTCTTTGCAAAAGGAACAAGAACCAAAAAAATCCCCATCACCAAATTGAATAGCTGCCTAGCTTATTCTCTACTGCCATTTTCATCCCCCTAATCCAACACAATGCAAGGGAGAAGAAAGTGAAATTCATAAGAATATGACTCCACAGTCCACAATGAGAATGATAATTTCCAAACACTACCGGAAGACTCTCTCTCCATCCCCCCACACAAAACATTAAATAAAACGAAGTAAAATAAATTAAACAATGAAGTAATCTAATTATAAATAACCATAAAACTTGCACTATACCAAGTACATGAATGTGTGTGCCTGTAGGTTGATATGTAAAAGAATCAAACTTCTTAATGTAGAGTGGTAAAAAAAATATGCTTTCACCTAACAAATTATAGTGAAATTTACTTTTCATCCTCATTGTTTTGGCCAGCAGTGATTAGTCCATAATATTTGTTTTTTCAGTGGCAATTTAATTATCATTATTTCAAATAAGGTTTTCAGTGGTCCTTTCCTTTGCAATCATGGAAAAACTTTCCATGAAGATTATCGTTGGCCCCATCCTCACATGAAAGGAACAAACAAACAAAAAAAAACTTACATCTTATTCGAAGTGGCAGAAACGTAAGTAGATTTGAAAGGTTAATGATTGAAATTATATTGAAAAAAAAAATATTAGGATGGAATCACAACCATTGACGATTTAAACTAAAAGTTTACTCTAACAAAATATATGCATTTTATACGGAGGCTGCAAAAAATATGCTTTTTCTTTTGGGTTAACTATACCATCACACCAACATCTAAGTCACAAGTATCCTATACACCACACAAGCATACGGGGAAATATTAACATATGAATGCAGAAATGAGCATGGAAGGTGGGCAATAGGGGCTGCAGGAATGATGAAATTGCCTTGAAAAAGAGATGGAAATTGGGGGAAGAAGCCGCAGGTGTAAAGTTCTGCTTGAGAATGAGCCTTGAGTTGTTGAACAGTCCAGGTCCGGCGAAACGGAAGCGGCGGTTGTCTCACCGGAAAGAACTCCGAACTTCGATTCTGTGCGATTGCAGCCATCCGCCATTTTCCCCACAAGGACACTCCAATCCCTTGCTGGTGCAAAAATGCAAATTGTCAATCGGGGTTTGACCGTTTGTATAGAAAACCTAGGATTTGGCGCGGGATTGGGCAGTTGTTAGGCTCCGCTGGTCGGTCCTAAAGTCTCAACGATTCGCGGTTTATGAATCAAGTGAACCAGAATCGGTCCAATTATGAAATCTACAATTCCGAGCTGGTTCAATGGTTCAATATTTTTTATTTTTTATTTTTCTATTTTTATTTTTTATTTTTTAACGAGTTTATTATCAAAATGGTCCGCGGCGACTATTGCGAAATTACCAATTTAGTCCTCGACAATTTTTTTTTGTCCAATTAAGTCATTCGACTTTGAAAATGTTAACCATTTTGGTCCTCCGTTAAAATTCCTTCCATAAGCTGTTAAATTTAAGGACATAAAGGTAATTTCATATATCTTATTTATTTAAAAAGAAAAAACATCTCTTCTTCTTCCTCGCTTTCCACTCCATTTACTGTAAAGCTCTTGGAGTTTATTTAATAGAGTAAACTTATGTCAGCTAGCCACCCTCTTCTTCCTCTGAAACTCCAGGCATTCATGCTCCATCACCTCGAGGAGGTTGACCCACTTCTGCTCTTCCCCTTCTTCAGTTGCGGGGGTGGGGTCACCTAAAATTTGCATAGTGGTAGCCAAGCTGTAGCTCTCCATCTAACACATATCATGTTGATCATTGTTCCTGCCCACCACTTCCACGCATGCGTCTCTCCAAAGCATTCAAAACCCCCTGCAACTTGGCAGTCAATCAATGGATCCCCACCGCAACCAGACACCAGAACCTTCAACCCCAGAGCTTTCACCTAATAAAAAATGTCGGGATTTGACCCCGGATCTCCACCATCACATTTCAGTAAATGGTGATCTCGATCAACGTCGCCGAAAGTGCCGTCTCCCACATAAGATGATTTAGGCGCAAAGGAAATAAGCTTGTCATCCACCGATCTTAGTTCTGATGGCGGTCCTCTCTTTCCCTCTGACATATGGGTGGTGTAATATCAGGCCTCTCATCTCTAATGGGTCTTCAGCTCCGTACAACTAGGAGATGCGCTTAGACCCACGCGGTAGGCTACGTTTGCCATCGGCGCTTGTGCCCATCGGAAAACATCTAGAAAAGTCAACGTATTTTGCGAGCCACTCATCGTCGATGTTCTTTATCCAATACAGTGCTTCCATACAATCATCGTAGGCCGCCGGCAACCGGTGCTCCGGTTGCCGGCGGTACTCAACGGAGATTACCACCCGCAGATGCTTCAGTGGCAATATGGCGATAAAAATCTTGGAAGTTAGCGTGTCGACTTTACACACGCCGAATCCCCACCGTGAAAACTAGACTATGAGGGGGTCAGCTTGGATAGAGGCTGAGAACCAACAGCTTTTTCTGGGTGGCTAGCTATCTTGTGTATCTTATTTACCTGGGGAGCTTTACGGTTAAGGAGTGGAAAGCCAATGAAGAAAAGCTTTAATAAATAAGATATATGAAATTACCTTTATGTCCTTAAATTTAACAGTTCATGGATGGAATTTTAACGGAGGACTAAAATGGTTAACATTTTAAAAATCGAAGGACTTAATTGGGCAAGAAAAATTGTCGAGGACAAATTGGTAATTTCGTAATAGTCAAAGGGACCATTTCGATAATAACTCTTTTTTTAACACACTACAGTTTTCAAGTATTCATATTCAACAAGATATCACTATTTCAATTGAGACTTGATCAAATCTAGGTGATGGGGTTTATTCCCCTATCGAATGTATGTGGTGGTCGATAACAAAACCATTATAAGAATAAAGTGTGGTCTGATTTAAGCCGACGCGATACGTTTATCTTCCTGACCATCTTGCAGCATATGCAGGTACTATTATAATCGTTTTATCCTGGCCTAACAAGGTCGGAACCGACTTAGTTCTAGTGGCAGAACGCAATGGCGTGGCTTAAATAGGAGCAAGAGACTTGGAGGCAACAACCAGAATGAAATATTATTTAATCGTGAAAATGCCATGTCAGGATTCACCCAATAAACTTAGGAATATCAGGACACCTGGTCAAGTCACCTTGGACCCTAACCTGAGCTTGTGCATGGGCTCCACGTGCCGTATATGTTGTGAGACCAGAACATGTTCCATCTTCTTCGCTATAAATACCACATTAATGTTGAAGGGATGGACTTTTGGCTATTTTACACGCTAACAATAAGCTCGAGAACCTCTGACACACTGTCAAGTCTTTCAAACTCCATAACATAAACCAACAAGCAGAATAGGTAAAGGCCAGGGACTGTAACCAAAATCGACCCTAACATCGTATCACATAGTATACACTCATATTTACAACATCACTAGGGATGGCAACGAGGCGGGGCGGGATGGGAAATGTGGTCCACGTCCCCAAAATAGGTCCACATTCCTCGACCCCGCCTAGTTCCCCAACGGGGGATGGGGAATTATCTCTCATCCTCGTCCTTGAGGGGATTTTTCGGGGTGGGATTCTCCGCCCCATTTTTTGAATGATGCCAATGAAAAAATAGACTATATTATGATTTTAATTATTTAATTAATTTAAACATTCATTCAAAATTTCAAATATCTCAAATGTTATGTTAAATTGTTAAGCCTTGAATCCTTAAACAAAGTCCAAAATATATAAATAGATTAATAAAACTAAAATGTCCAAACTCCAAAAGTCCAAATATCGACGTTTAAGTTTGTGATTATTTTATAATGTTACATATAAATATAAATATAAATATAAATATAAATATAATATATAATATATAATATTATATATTATATATAATAATAATATAGTATATAATATAATATTATTCGGAAAATCGGGGACAGGGACGGGGATCGGGGTTGATGTCAGGTTCGAGGAGGGGGATGTCCTTCCAATCCCTGGCGAGAATGAGGAAATTCTCTCCATCCCTGCCCTCGTTCCTCGAAAAAAATCTCCAAACCCGCCTGCATCAGGGTGGGGATTGATTTTTCCCATCGAGGGCGGGTTGAATTGCCATCCTTAATCAAACCTCATTTAAGAACAACTCTTCCAATGGTGTTTTTTCATTTCTTAATATAATGTGATAATTTGCCGACACCGAGTTCACAGTAAATTGGGTATAAATGTATAAAACGAGGGTAAGAAAATAATAGAATTATTGCTTAGGGCACTATGCTCAAATGGTATGTACAAAGCCCGCGATGATGTCAGGATCACAAAGCCACTAGATCATGGGGGATTTATTAAACCAATGGATGATGTCTTAAGAGGAATTAAGAGTGCCTTATATAGTACTGTAGAGGGCCTTTCGGATGGTTGACAAATGTACGACATCGAATAGTCTTCATTATTGGCCACACATGTGTCCGCCCACTACCTTGCTTCTAACATATTTCTCATGCATAACTAGAGCTTCCTGCCTTCCAATATACAAGATAAGTAATGACTTGGTGGGTTGGGACATGTGTTTCTTTGTGGAGGTTGCATGTTCAAATATAACCATTGGTAGTATCTCTTTTAATATTTTGTTACATCTTCATTCTTCATCTCCTTGAAACCCACTTGGGCTAAGACTTTCACAATAAAATGGACCCCCAGGGTCTCATGGCCCCATCACGAGTCCCCGATTTTCTTTGGTTGTCTTTGACGGGCAAAGAAAGTATAGAAACTCCTGACCTTCTACCTGGTCTGAAAGGTGTCCCTGATGCCTTCCATGCATGTGGTCATCAGGACAACTAATCTCTCACTCCGTACCCATCACAGAAGAAAATAAGAAATAGGAACTTTTGGTATGTTGTACCTTCCCTTCGGGGCGGGCTAATATTGAGTCCATCTTCCCCTCACTCGGTGGGACTTCCTGTTTGGGCTATGCCTCTCCCTCTGTGCCGGTCACCAACTAGGATTTTGCTCGGGGACCGCACGTTCCTACATGTTGGCCGCATGAGCTATCTTCTTTAGGCTGCCTTTCATGCTCATTACCATGACCATATGACTGTTTTTTTTATCCCACTTTTTTTTTCTTGAGGGCGCG
>VALG01006934.1:27516-38564 GCA_009835305.1 Ipomoea purpurea
TGGGAAATTGGATGGAAAGGACTTGATCTTATGCATTCAATGGTCTAAGGTAGACAAGTGATAGTGCAATGCATGACTAATTCAAGGGAAAAACATGGCATCATTACTAAGTCAGGTAGGACTTAGACTCAAGTCGGCTAAGGAATTCTATCAAACAATTGGTGGTCTACCTTCTCCTCCCGGCGGGCCTTGCCCTCTCGGATCAACACCACTGAATTCATCTCTGCCTCACTCAGCCTTAAAGAACAGCTCTCAGCCCTCCAGTGTTCCCACCTCCTTACTACCTCACAGCATACGAACAGGCAGTCAGACATAATCAGCACCAGGAACAGAGAAGAAGTGAGGGAGGAAGACCTTCCAGAGCCAGGAAAAGCCCTGGGCAGTTCGCTCACCTTTCCACCAACAGAATTGAGGATGAGTACAACAGAAGCATCTTGGAGAAGAAAGACATCTTCGATGCCATCTATCCTCATTTCCATTATATTATATTACCAAAAATGCTTTTGCTAAAACTTTGGTTAACTGTTTTTTAATTCAAATACTTCACTTTGGTTAATGGTTAATGGTTTTTATAAAATTTTAATTTTGGGTTTGAAAATACTAGTTAATCCAAAAATTCCTTTAGCAATATCAGTTTACGCTTGCCATCAGATCAATTTAGTGCTACAATTACTACAAAAAGCTTTGGAAAACCTACGAAACATATCATTCATGCATTCTGAACAATTCAAATATAATGTTGTGATTTACATTTATGAAACACTACTCAATGTACATGTGCTGCGACAGAGGGGACATGTTGGCTTTTTTTTGTAGCCATTGGGCAATGCAAGCATTGTGAAACCTATGAGAACAGGGTGCCAATTCAGTGATCACCATCCCTTTCATAAATCCTTCCAGACAAATGCTGCAACATTCGCCCTCTTCCTCATCATCGCTAAGCTCTTCCATCTTCAACATAGAGATTTCGTGCTCCGACATTCCCACCTTCCCAGTAGTAGAGGCAAAAGGTTGAATCATCAAATCGAATAGGAAATCATCCAACTCTTCATAATTATCACGAACAACACCACCTGTATCTTCATTCAAAATCATATGACCATCCAAGAAATCAGCCGACCTCCTCGGTGGTTCTTCCAACATGTATACAGTTTCGAGGACAATCGACAAAGACAACCCATAAAACCAGTTTGTGCTGCGAACTTGGTCGAAAGCCAACGCCGCAATATGATGAACGATATCAGCGCCCATCCGAGAATCCAGGGCGGCAAGTGTGCCCAAGAAGAACGAAAAAGAACTCCCTGGAGAACTCAAGTTGAAAAATGGATTGAAGTGGATTTCGAAAGAGTTGTCGCCCAAAGTGGAAGAGGCTACCGAAGAACCTGCAGGCATCATAGCTCTGGTAATCCTCCGAATCTGCAATCTTCCGTCTGTTGGGTATTGCAAATGGAAGCCGCTTATGTTCCTTATTGTCGTCGCCATTACCAGCCGGCGGATTATGTTTCTTGCAAAGGAGAGAATTCAACAGAAATTACAATAAGCCGAGACTGAGAACTGAGAAGATCAGAGGTGAGCGCGCAAAGCAAGATAGAATTAGGAAACTCACCCTACTCTACTATAAATAAGTAAGTTGCGCCGACTTTAAGCCCCAACGGCAAAATTAAATTAGGCATGATATTAATTGGGCCGTTAATTCATTTGAAATCACTAAGTGTTTTGGAAAATATATATTTTTATACTCTCATTAATTCTTGGCTAGCTGTTTTAATTTCTAATTTCTATCGGCCTTGTAATATATATGTATTTTAAAATTTTGTTACCATTCTTTAATTTATAACCTTTTCGATTTAGGTATTTAACTAGTATTTGTTCCGTGTGATGCACGGTATAAAATTTAAGTATTTTTATTGTTGATAAAATTCAAACATCAATCATTAAAATTAATTATGAAATGTTACTTTTTTTATAATACTAAATTGGTTGTATATTAAAACATCACAACATACTATTAGCATATATTATAAAACATTGCGTTATTAGATATCACATGATATTTTAAAATTTTACATTTAAATAATAAATAAATAAATTATACACACACACACACACACACACACACAACACACACACACACATATATACAGTTATCGGAGTTATCGGAGTCTATTAAACACCAACTGACACTACAGTATATCTAAACCGACACTGCAGTTATATCAAAATGATACTGTAGTTATAGTGAAATGAAACTGCAGTGTATATAAAATGAAACTGAATAACATTTCACATATTTGAGTGTATATTGTACAATGAAGCTGTAATTATATCAAAATGATCATGTAGTTGTGTTTTAATGAAACTATAGTGTATATAACATAAAATTAAATAACATTTTCACATATTTGAGTCTATAAATATCGAATGAAACTATAGTTATATCGAAATGAAACTGTAGTTGTGTTGAACTGAAACTGCGATGTATACAAAATGACAATGAATAACAGAGTTACTTTTTGCAAAAGGGTGCGAAACGGCGGAAACAAACACTGTTTATTTTCATTTAAAAAAAAAGACGCGCAGTGCATAATCGATTATGCACCGCGGTGCATAATAGAATTTGCCGTAGATCATACCGATCCGTGGAGGTGGAGCAAGACCCGGGGCCCCGTCCCATGGGGCCTTGGCCCATAGGACCTTAGCCCATGAGGTCCCGTCCCATGGGGCCTCGGCCCACGAGGTCTCGGCCCTTGGGACCCTCGGCCATGTCATTCAGTCGACCCAGCCCTGGAAGTAGGATTGGCAATTCACCCGCCCCCGATGGCGAAAAAAAACCGATCCCCGCCCCGACGGGGTCGGGGTTCGGGGATTTTTTTTCGGGGAACGGGGGCGGGATGGGGGGGAATTTCTTCATCCCCGTCGGGGACGGGGACGGGGAATGCATTCCCCGCCCCGACCCCCGATCCCCGTCCTGTCCCCGAATCCCCGTTAACATTATAATATATAATATGTATTACAATTAATAATAAAACTTTTAAAACTAAAAATAATTGGACTTTAAAAAATGGTAAAGTTGAGAAATAGGCTGGAAAAAGTTTTGATATTAGCCATTGTTTTTTAGCAACACAACACGAAGAAAAAAGGTAAAATGTTTTTTAACAAAAAAAAAAAAAAAAAAAAAAAAAAGATAAGAATAAAAGTTGAGAAAACAGGAAAAAAATGATAAAGTGATGTTAGCAACAACTGTTTATTAGGCACTGTTTTTTTTTTTTTTTTATTAACCATCCAAATCTTGTACAAATGTATAGAACTATGTTTTATTTTATACTGAGTGGTGATATTATTTTGGATTTGGACTTTCTTTGAGGGGGGATTCAAGCACAATATGAATTTTTGATTTAAATAATTTTTTAACTAGGACAAATAAAAAACGGGGCTGGGATTCCCCTCCCCGAAAAATCCCGCGGGGACGGGGACGGGGAAATTCCATCCCCGCCGGGGAGCGGGCGGGACGGGGAATGGGGAGACATTTCGGGGACGGGGACCCTTTCCCACCCCCGCCCCGCCCCGTTGCCAACCCTGCTGGAGAGGTCGTCTGCGAGAGGTCGGCCGCGAGAGGTCGGCCGCGGAGAGGTCTTCCGTGAGAGGTCGGCCATGAGCGAGGCCGACCTAGAACCTGTCAGGGAGGCGCGGTCAACGCGGATCCAACCAAACCCCCGCCTTAGGGGTTGGCGGTTAGGGGGGAGGTTGTTTAAAAACCCACACATTGTCTCATTTAAGACACATTCTACATTCCTTACACACTTTGTCCTAAGAAACTACTGTAATAGCCTATTTACGGCATTTAATACAATATACGGTTTCCAACGACCTTTACGACATTGTTTCATTATTCATCTATATTTCTTTATTATGTTCTTATCTGGTATAATAATTCGGGCCACCCTGGGTTAATTAAAACCATCATTGGTGCTCTTGTGAGAGCTGCAGTACCAGCTCAAGCGTGTTCTAATATTCCAGTGGTCTACCGCGATCAGCTACTATGGCAAGATCGACATCCAATTCGCGCCACACCAACGGTTCCCGCGGCACCCAGCTCGTCGCAACCGGGAACGGCCAACGGGGTCCCCAGCCTTCAAGGCCACCTCCGCCAGGATCGGGGGAGACATGAGGGATCGCCTCACCAACCACCACCAGCAGCGAGCGCCACCCCCGCTGCCACTGTTCCGCCCTAGCCCTTATCCGCGAAGGGGTGGAGGTTTTTTAGCTGGCCTCCACGGCGCTAGCCCGGTCGCGCGGGGCCTCCGAGCAAGTGTGCCTGCCGACCCAGACGTCAACCAAGGGCTGTCGACACCTCCTCCCACCCGGGGGCGGAGCGGTCCAAGCACCCGACCACGCCCAGGCACCCATCACCCAGGGGGAGGTCAATTTACCCCGCCAGACGAACACACGGGGAGGAAGGGACTCATGGCGCGACCGACGTCATGAGGACGAAGAGAGGATGTCAAACCAAACCAGGCCCGCCATGGAGAGGTTGGGCAGCCGGGTGCCAGCCAGAGAGAGGTTGGGACCAAGGCCTACCGCCAACGGGCCTCCGCCAGCATAATCATGCTCCCGCAGGCAAGCACGACGGCAATCAGTTACCCGGAGGTCACCGAGCCACGGACCCCGAGCCCGGCCGCGACAAGAGGCGGGCTCGCGAAGGTCACCAGGTCGGGGGGACCCAAGCCCCACCAGGCAAAACGAATGGTAGAGCTCCGAGCTCCCATCGGGAAGAGGTCGAGCAGCTATGGAGGAGGATGGACGAGTTCCAGAAGAAAATCGATGAGAAGGACGGGTGTCCGGAGCCCCAAGATATGCTGTCCTCTCCGTTCGCAACCGCCATCATGGAGAAGCCCTTACCTCGAGATTTTCGCTTCCCCACCATTAAAGCATACATGGGGACCACGGACTCGCGAGCACATCTCACCAGGTACAGGGCCGACGCCATCGTGTGCCGGGGGTTTTTTGCCACCCTGGATGGGCAGGCGCATGACTAGTTCGAATCCCTCCCAGAGGGGTCCATCTCTACCTTTGCGGACCTCACCCGGCAATTCTTGTCCCACTTCGCCACCAGTATGCAGCGAAAAAAACAAATCACCGACTTGTGCGATCTAAAGCAGGAGAGCTCGGTGAACGTCATGTACTACGACACATTCACCCAGTTGGGACTCTCAAGAGGGCAGCTGGAGCAACTACGGACCCCCCTGTCCGGGTTCACGGGAAACTCAAGTGAGACGAAGGGGTCGATCAATCTGGAGGTGGAGATAGGCGCCCCACCTCATACTAAGAGGTGGGAGGTGGAATTCGTGGTCGTCAAAATCAGTTGCGCCCACAACATCATACTCGGCCGACCCACCCTCGAGGACCTCATGTGCGTAATTTCCATGGAGCACCTGTGCTTCAAGTTCTCGACACCAACCGGGGGTCAGGGTCGCCCGAGCAGACCAAAGGGTGAGCCGCAGCTGCTACTTGAAGGCTTGTCGCCAGATTGGTCAGAAGGACCTCCAGGTCCACACCATAGCCGAGAAAGCTCTACGAGAGGAAGCAAGTTGACCTTGGGCCGAGCCCGTGGTCGAGACAGAGGAGGTCGTCCTGGACCTCAGCAACCCGACCGAGTTGTGAAAGTGGGGGTTGGCCTCCCGGTCGAGCTCCGGGCACAGATAATCAACGCCATCAGGAGCTACAAGGAGGTATTTGCATGGGGTCCCGAGGACATGCCGGGCCTCAGCCAAGACGTGATCACACACAAGTTGGCTATAGACCCCGTGGTCAAGCCAGTCTAGTAGCGCAAAAGGTACCTCTCGGCCGAGAGGAGGGAGTTCGTCAAAAAGGAGGTCGACACACTTCTGGAGATCGGTCATGTCTGGGAGGTCATATAACCGACCTGGCTAGAAAACGTGGTCCTCGCCCCAAAGCCGCCCACCTGGAGGATGTGCGTAGACTACACCGACCTCAACAAGGCCTAAACTATGGACCCCTTCCCCTCCCCAACATTGACCAATTGGTGGACAAGACCGTAGGGTGTGCTCTTATGAGCTTCCTAGATGCGTTCAGGGGATACCACCAGATTTTCATGGAGGAGGCCGACGAGGAGAAGATAGCCTTCACTACACCAAAGGGGGTCTACTGTTACAAGGTCATGGACTTCGGGCTAAAAAATTCAGGTGGCACCTACACCAGATGGTGGCCAAGGTGTTCAAGCAGGTCCTCGGCCGCAACCTGCAGGCCTACGTCGAAGACATGATTGTTAAGAGCGCCGAGGCCGACCTCCACACGGACGACCTAACCGAGGTGCCCCGGGACTAGAATGCCGACGCCGACATGTTGTCCAAGCTTAGCCAGGGAGCCCCGGAGCATATTTTGAAAATAGCTCGGGTGGAAGATTTCAAGAGGTCGAGCTTGGAGGCCTATCCGGTCCTCCCCGTGCAAACCCGGCCACCCTGTTGGTTGGACCACCATAAAGAATACAAGAGGACAGGGGCGCTACCACCTGACGAGGTCGACGCTTAGAAGGTCAAGCAACAAGCGCCCACCTACCAGCTCCTGGGAGACGTGCTGAACAAGAGGTCATAACACGACGCCCTGTTGCGCTGCCTCTACCCGGACGATGGCAGGTCGGTCATGGAGGAGATCCACGAAGGGACATGCTCCGCCCACCAAGGACCCTTCTCCATGTCTCGAAGAGCCATCTTACAAGGGTACTTTTGGTCCAAAATGGCCAAGGAGTGCGCTGAATACGCCAGGAGCTGCGAAACATGTCAGCACTTCCAGGTCGGCCCTGGCCGACCGGCCACGAGCTACACCCCTATCAGCTCTGTCATCCCTTTCTCCAGGTAGGTGGTGGACATAGTCTGGGCCCTACCTATGGGGTCGGGCAAGAGGAAATATCTCATAGTGGGAGTCGACTACTTCACCAAATGGGTAGAGGAGGAACCTCCAGCAAGCATCACAAGTGCCCGTTGCAAGAAATTCATCTACAAGAATATCTTATGTCCTTTTTGGGGTCCCGATGCAGCTCATCACCGACAATGGTCGCCAGTTCGAGGGGGAGGAATTCGAAAGGTTCTGTGCCGAGTGGCGCATCAACCATACTCGGGTGGCCGTGTGCTACCCGCAGGCAAATGGGCAGGTGGAAAATACCAATTGTACCATAGTGAGCGGCCTAAAAAAGAAACTTGAATCGACGCGCAGGAAACATGGGTGGAAGAGCTCGACGCCATTCTATGGGCCTATCGCACCACCCCCCGGAGGGCTACGTGGGAGACACCTTTCTCCTTAGCTTATGGTTTTTGAAGCCTGAGCTCCCGCAGAGGCAGTCATACCCTCCCAGCGAGAGGAGGAGTACGACCCCAACACTAACAAGGAGCACCACTGGGGCGACCTCCACCTGCTAGATGACAAGAGGGAGCGGTCGCGATCCGAGTTGAGAATTATCAGAGGCAGACCAAGACATACCACGACAAAAAAAGTCCGACCCGTTACTTTCAGGCGGGGGATTAGTTGCTCAGGAGGAGAGATGCGAGCCAGCCTCAAGTTGGAGGGAAGTTTGCCGCAAACTTGGAAGGTCTGTACATTGTAGCGGCTTTGGTGCGCCCAGGTAGCTACAAACTCAAGACCCCCAAGGGAAAAATAATAGCTAGAGTTTGGAACTCGGAACATCTGCTGAAATATTACCAGTAGCCCCACCACGTGTGAGGTGGGCCTTGGCATTATTTTCTCAGGAGGAAGACCGTTCCCCTCCCCCAATAATGTTTTAATGGACAGCGACGAGCGCAATAACTTTCTTGT
Source organism: Ipomoea purpurea (assembly GCA_009835305.1). Classification (NCBI taxonomy): domain Eukaryota; kingdom Viridiplantae; phylum Streptophyta; class Magnoliopsida; order Solanales; family Convolvulaceae; genus Ipomoea; species Ipomoea purpurea. The sequence goes on from VALG01006934.1 coordinate 35,344, forward strand.
TACAGAATGTGGCTCCCATTTATCCCCTCCCTTTATATAAAAAAAAAACAAAAAAAAAAAAAACAAAACAAAAACGGGGACGAGTTCTCACTCGATTTCTACGAACACGCATCCTAAAGGGGCACGAGGCTCATCCTCGCGTACCAACCCCGACGGAGGAGCCCGTGGCTTAGTCCTGCAAGACTCTGCTCAAGCGGCTGGCGCACCCTAAGAGGGCACAGGGTCCGCCCCCGCGTATCAACCCCGACGGAAGAGCCCAGTGACAGGGTCCGGAAGGACTGTGCCGAGCGGCTATCGCACCTCCTAAGGGGGCACGAGGCTCAACCTCGCGTACCAACCCCGACAGAGGAGCCCAGGGCTTAGTCCGCAGGACTCGACTCAAACGGCTAGCGCACCCCTAAGGGGGCACGAGGTCCAAACTCGCGTACCAACCCCGACGGAAGAGCCTGTCAGCATAGTCCGACAGGACTTAGCCCGAGCGGCTAACACGCACCCTAAGGGGGCACGAGGTCTCACCTCGCGTACCAACCCCAACGGAAGAGCGCAAAGGTATAGTCTCATAGGACTTAACTTAGGAGGCTGGACCAAAAAAAAAAAAAAAAAAAACAAAAAAAAAAAAAACAAAAAAAACGGCCACCTCGGCACAATACCGAGGTGCACCATGGTAGTACCTCGGCGCGTTGTCGAGGTGTAGCGAGGTACCACTTTGGCAATGTGCCGAGGTGCACCGTAGTGGCACCTCGGCATTGTGCCGAGGTCCACCATCATGAGCACCTCGGCACGTTGTCGAGGCGTATCTTTTCCGCACCTCGGCACACTGCCGAGGTATATCTTGGTGGCACCTTGGCGGCCACCGGGGTTGAAAAAAAAGAGTTAATACCATCTGAGGTCCTCCGAGTATAGTGGTTTTGCCACGTTTAGTCCTAAACTTTCAAATTGACCATTTGTGGTCCTTCGACTTTCAAATTTAACCATTCTTAGTCCATGTTAACCACCTATGGTCCTCAAGTTTCAAAATTTAACCAGTCGTGGTCCTCTTAAAAGGACCATGGTTGGTTAAAATTTAATAGTTGAAGGACCATGGGTGGTTAACTTGGAACACGGATGGTTAAATTTGAAAGTTGAAGGACCACAAATGGTCAATTTGAAAGTTTAGGACTAAACGTGGCAAAACCACTATACTCGGAGGACCTCAAATGGTATTAACTCAAAAAATATATATATATACAACTTTTGATGGCAAGGAAGGGTGTGACGCACAAATCAGCAAAGTACAAAAAGACACACCTCCCAGAGGGGAGACATAAAATATGTCCCCCTCCCGGAGGGGAGACATAAAATATGCCCACCTCCCAGAGGGGAGACATGAGATGTGCCCACCTCCTAGAGGGGAGACCTAAAAAGTGCCCACCTCCGGGGGGGGGGGAGAGGCATGTTAAGAAAAGTACAGAGGGGTGGAGTAGAAAACGTAACCCATATGATAAAGAAAGGAGGACGGAAAACAAGCTACAATCAAGCCACTACGATCAAGTCAAATCCTTGAGGTGGGGGTCGGCCATGTTGGGGTCGGACTCATGGAGTGCAACTCGTGCTTACTCTCCTTCATTGATGAATATTCAGTCCAAGATACCTCAGCCCAAGACGCCTCGGCACAAGGCACCTGGGCCACAATGGGCTCAGCCATGGTGAGCTCGGCCACGTTGCACATGGAGGTCAGGTCAAGACATTTACTCTCTTTCGTTGTCGACTTCTCCAACGAAGAGAGTGGGGGACTCATGATGGATATATTATGCTCGGAGCGAAACCGACCCGGAGAGGTGGAACAAGACCCGGAGAGGTGGAGCATACCGACCCGTGGAAAGTGGAGCAAGACCCGGGGCCCCGACCCCATGGGGCCTCGGCCCTTAGGACCTCGGCCATCCATTAAGCCAACCCAGCCTGGAGAGGTCGTCCGTGAGAGGTCGGCCATGAGCGAGGCCGACCTAGAACCTATAGGGAGGACACGGTCAACGCGGATCAACCACCCCTGCCTTAGTGGGTGGCGGTTAGGGGTGTGGGTTGTATAAAAAACCCCCACCTTGTCTAATTAAGACACATTCTACATTCCTTACCACTTTGTCCTAAGAAACTACTGTAATAGCTATTTACGGCATTTAATACAATATAGGTCTCCAACGACCTTTACGACATCGTTTCAATTTATTCATCTATATTTTTTAATACGTTTTTATTCGGGTTTAATAATTCGGACCAACCCCGGGTTAATTAAATCCATCAATATTTATTCGCGGACGGGGACGGGGCGGGGAAGGGTATCCCCGTCCCCGATCCATGAAATTTTTCTCCGTCCCTGTCCCCATCCCCTTCGGGACGGGGCACATTGTCATCCCTAATACCAGCCCTCAACTATTTGAAATTGTGTCTAAATTGATTTTTTTTTTTGGGTGGACTGAACCTTATAATGACATTAAATCCAACATATATACTACTTTCATAGCTTTTATGGAATTCCCCGGCTAGCTAGGTACATATGATGAAAAGAAAGTAACTAATCAACTGGACTCTAGGGTCGATCACTAAAAATTCTCTAACTATCTTCACTAGGGAATATTCAACCAATCAACCCTAGAAGAAAAAGGAAGGGGAGAAAGGACGAGAAAAGAGTTGGAGGAGAGGGGAGATAGTTTCTCCGAAGAGAATGTTATCTTCGGAGAAACTCTGTCGCAAAGCGTGTCGCATGAGCAATCGACACACACCAATCATGTGGTGCATATCGCTCACATGCCACAAATGAGGCGCAGATGGTGGGAGATATCCTGTTTTTTGGTAAATTATGGTCCACACAGTGTTATGTGACCATAACAAAAAATACATTTTTAATATATTAAAGGTACATTATTTTGTACTGAATGTACATTACACAATATAATGTACGCTCAGTACACAAATAATGTACATCCCCTTAATACAATGTACATTTTTTATATACTAAATACATTATTTATATACTGAATGTACATTATTTTACAGTATACAAAATATGGTCCACATAGCTTGTGTGGACCATAGTCTACACAATAATGATTGCTTTTTCCCCCATCTGCTATATATTACAAAAAAAATTGTATTTCCCAACTTAAAGATTCTAATGCTCAATTTCATAAAGAATTCAATTCCAATGTTTGGTATACATGGGAATTGAAAGAGAATAAGTAGTATAA
>VALG01006934.1:38643-54155 GCA_009835305.1 Ipomoea purpurea
GTCGTCAAATTAGCAAAGCCAAGCTTATACGATTGGCCCACAGGGTGCGCATCTTCAAGAAGGTTCGAATGAAAACACAAGCCTACATGAACCATCACAAAGAAAGTCCTACAAATGAAGACTCGAGCCTGTTTCGACGAAACCTCGATGAAAGCCACAGAAAGGGCCAAAGCAAAACAAGCCTAAACCATCATCAGCCAACCCCCTCCCATGCGAAAGGATCAGGAAGGAAGAAACATTTTGCGGTATTGTATAGTTGAGAAAGGCTTCATTTAGGAGCACTCTTTTCATCCAACTAGTTTTATCGTAATAGAAGAAAAAGAATCAGAATGCCAAAAACTCCATGTCTTTCTTGTTGGACTAACCGGCGATTTACAACAAGTATTTTCTTCATTGCAAGAAGCGGAAACCAATATCATTTTTCAGAAGGAATCTAAAATTTATGCAAAATCTGGTTCAACCAAATAGCTTTTTGAGGAAATTCATTTTCAACCCCAAAGTATTTAAAATAGCATTTCTAGCCTATGGCTCATGTTGCATGGTGGACCACTAAACATCCAAAATTCCTTTCCTGGTTCATCTTCTAGCTTATGAGATTACTCTTTGCCCAACCAATCATTGATGATCAACCTAGGGTTTTGAACCCTATTATAAACCACATTATTCCATCTTGAATCCCTGATCTCATTCCTTGCCTCTCTAAATTCTTGTCTACTAGAAAGAAGAAGACTACACAGCAAGCTCCACACTCCCCATTTCATTTCCTCTCTTTCTTTTGATGCCTTCTTTGTCTGCAATATTTGAGTTCTTCTAAGCTTAGTATGTTTTTTTTTGGGGCGTTTAGGTGGTGAATGAAGTGGTGGAATTTGAGTGGAGAGGAGGTTGAGATCAAGCAAGAAGAAAGACTACAAGAGGATATAACCCCATGGTTCCTCTTTAAAATTGGCTCTGTGAAGCCTTAGTTTTGAGTAGAAATGAATAGAAAATATGAGTTTTTGATGTGTTCATGCTTAGAAGTGATTTAGTATTTGTTTGTTAGTTGTTGAGATTTGTTTTGGAACTTGTTTGGATTGGATTTTGCATTGAAAAACCACAGGTGCACAACACAGTGTGCACCAGATCAGATGGACGGCCCTAGTTGCGGCCCATCAAGAGGGCCGCCGGCTAGAGCCGTAGTGGCACGGGACTAAGGCACGGCCCTAGAGGTGGTCGTTGCCTAGTCCCGGGAAGTAACGGGGTGTGAGGGCGGACCATGAGGAGTCCCGCCCAGGCCCTGACTTTGATTCTGAGAATAATCTGTGCAGTGGCCGGGCCCTTGGTGCTATGTGTCATTTCAGACCGAGTTTACAAGCCTTGTGGCTCGGCTCTTCGGGATTGTCTTGACGCACATTTTGGCTTTGATTTCGTTGAATTTGGATTAAAAACGAGTATGTTATGAAGGATTTTGTGAAGAATTGCTACACAGAGCTAGTATATATTTGCTTAGTTCACTGTGTATGAGAAATATTGGTTATGTGATCTGAATGATGTTTTTTTGTAGTAATAAGCATGGTCATTTGAGAATATGATTTATTATGAATGCATGATTAGATTGTGATATTTGATCAATGAGAAATGAAGCATATTTTGTTGATAGAATTTATAGAATTTGCTACGTTGCAAACCAAGCATGATATTATATTCTTTGAGTACTCCATGTTATTTTAAACATGATTTAGAAGCATGTTATAGAGCATTTGCATTTCACATGTGTCATATATATCAAAAATGCATAAGGGGCCAACGTGAGCCCAAGAATACTTTCAAAAACCATAAGCATGAGTACATCATTCTTTGATGCATTGAGAAGTAGTAGAGTTGTTTGCATGCATGAGATTGATGCATGAGAGTATATTTATGTATTATCTATATCAGTGAGGTTTTGGAGGATACCGTTTGGACTATGTCCACTCGGGAGATATTTTATGGACATTGCGGTCCCAGTATATGTAACACGGCGTATTCGCACGTTAAGTGTGACACCCCGTAAATCCAAATTTCTATCTAGGGATTACTTAAGTAATTAATCCTAACCCAATTATAATTTTTCTTTAATTCCTGAATTTCAATAGTCGGGGATAGTAATTGACTATAATACTAGTCAACCCAAGTCGAGGTGTTGTACCTAAATCTTTGTGAATAGTTCCTTGTCCCCTTACACTTTTTCATCTTAGTATGGGTAAAGAAGACATTTCCTTTATGATTGTATTCCAAGCTAACCTATAAGACATCTTTCATTTCTCTCCTAACACTTTCAAATCAAAAGCTCTTCATATCTCTAGAAATTTAGCTAGCTTTCTCTCCAAGCTAAGTTTAGGCTTTCCAAGATCTTTCAAATTTTGTCTCCAAGATTCCACCTTTCCTACTCTTGAGCATCTAGGAGGGTAAAATCTATGTTCCTTTTGTGTTTTTAGTGTTTTCTAAGGTATCTTTTTCTAAAGGTGAAATCTTTATGATCTTTTGGTGTGTTCTTGAAGTGGGTGTTGAAGGTGAACCTTGTTAGGGGCTTTGAGAAGTGTTATAAGTGAAGGTTGAGTCTACAAGAGGTAACCCATGCTTTACAAAATCTATTTTTTTTATATGATGATTTTATTCTATATGTGATTTTGCTATGAAACATGATTGTTGATGCATTGTCTTGTGAAAATGCATATCTAGAGCTTGTTATTAGGGTTCATGTATGCATTGCTTGGTTATTCCTTTGATTCAGGTCATTTTGTTGTATTTGGAGATTTTGGTATTTTGGACTGAATTTGAGCTTGGTTTTTTAAAATCCCCGAAGGGATTAATTTGTTCAGGGTTTGGTACCCGCGGGCAGAACGGCGGGTAGGGATCCACCTGCCGCCCCACCCGCAGGGTACGTTGGTGTATGGGAGTGGTTCCCGCGGCGGAACCACGGAGGGAGTCCACCCTGGCCCACCCGCGGGGTACAATGATGGCTTGTGCGGGATTTGTTCCCGTGATTCTTTTAACTCGGTATTTGTGTTTTGACTTCCCGATGTTCTTTGATGAACTATTTTAGCGTCTTCTTGATGTTTCGTATGTCTAGAAATATTTGTAGGAATCAATGTAGGTTTTGGTGTTCTTGAATCGTTGCTAAGTGTTCAACATTGTGATTCGTTTGAATCGTGATGAGTCTTGTGTGTTCTCGGAACTATGTTTGGTTTACCCGTTTGATAAGCATGCTAGTTCGGTGTCTAAATGCTTGCGTGTGTGGTTTGTCCTTTCCGATTGTGGATGATGACTTGTGTTAATCATCGTTGCTGTCGGATTGTGATCCTTTCCTTGTTGAGTATGGTTTTTTCACTAATTATTCGTTGTGATTCGTTATTGTTTCCTATGATGGTGTTGTGTTTGGTCTGTACCTGATTGCTGCTATTATATTGTATACTGATGGAGCACAATTAGAAGCAATGATAGATTGTACCGTTGGGTGGTGTTAGATAGTAGAGCTCGGGGTGAATTTTGTTAATAAAGGCTACAATGTTTCAGTGTGGAATACTGTCCGGTCCATGTGGGTGTGAGCCCCCAGAATGATGACGTGCTTGTGGATATTAATTTTATCAAATGATAGTAAGTTTTTTTAGACGTTGTGTTGATCGTTCTTATCCACGTTAATTATTAAATTCTCTGATTTGGGAGTGGTACATTGTTTTTGTTGCAATGTGGTTGTTTGATCGGTACCCCTCGTGTTATCAGTTGATTTTCTTCTGGGAAGATAAAAGATATAAATCATTGGGGATATGTAAACTTGCTTGGTTTTTGATTGAGTAATTGGGTTAATTCGTAGTTGGACGATCGTTTCCTCGAGTGAGGAGATGAATTATAAAATAGTTTTGGACTTATTATTTGGTATGTGAGTTTCTTTCTGATGTTTATTTGTTAACATGGTTGGATTTATGCTTGATTAATGTTTGTGGATTGTTACGATAAAGACGTTAGAAAATTCGAGTTGGTCATTTAATTAGTGAGGTATATAATTGTTCGGTAAATAAGATTAGAGAGTTATTGTTACCCCGATAATTCACCCGGATTATGAAAAGTTAATGTTGAAAGGTAGCTCTATTTCTTCGGTGTGCTACGGCGGTGCGTTACATATTGTTCATGGTTGCCCGTTATGTTCCTTTGATTTTTCTCTCTATATCGTGTGCGAAAGTGATGTCATGGATGGCAGGTGTAGTTTCGAAAAATGTTGTGTTGCATATTATTATCTCGTTTGTTTGTGCTATTGTATCGGCTAAGAGTTGACATAATGTATTTACTGAAATTGAAGAATGGTCAGAAATATTCACTCACATCATTGTAGGTTCTTATCTTGTTTCCATTAATATAATCAAAGAATATGTATTCGGGTCAAAAAGGTTGTCCTCCATAGTTATTTATATTATTTAATGTCTCCATTGTCATGTATCTTTAAGTAATTTGTCAAGAAGGACGGGTTGACTTTATTATTGAATGAGCATGTGGTTAAATGACTTTACCTGAATAAAAGGAAACCTCTCTTGATTGTTTTGGAAGAGTGTGGTTCCATTATATCTATGTGTTAATGTTAGGGTGGGACTCATACTGAAAACGTTCTTAGTGATTCGACTTGTTTCATTTCTTTTGCTTTGATAAATTACTAGGGATAAATTGGTTTAAATATATCTATCAATAATAATTTATAAGCTATCTTCCGAATCGATATGACAAGTATTGATTTTAGTGTTAATTTGAATGTTATTCGTACGCTTTGTTTGATTTTAACTCTTAACAATTATAGTGGTGAAAAGATAAATTATTCTGGGCGTGATACTAATTAAATTGGAATTAAAATTTTTCTATTAAAAGGCTTACTTGTTTATTTCAGAATTATCAAAGATAAGTGACGATGCACGAATAACTGTGAAATGAGATAAAATATAGTAGATCCATGAAACATTCATAAAATTTAAATAAATATCATTTATTTATTTGAAGGCATATAGAGACCTCATTTATAGTTAAAACATGGATTTTAGAAATGTTAAATTTGAACAACATTAGTTCCCTTTATAAGATGAATGATAGTGGATAGTGTTCATCGCACTGCTGCGTTCACCCTTTTAAAGCAAACAAAAAAAAATAGGAACGTGGAAATTAACATATTCGTATTTAAATTTAACAAGATAATAACAACAAACTAAAATTTAATAGTTAAGTAAACTTTCTAAACTGTGTACATAATGACTATTATATTGATAGTTAAATGTATCTTGCATGTTTAAGTATTAAAAAAATATGGATCATGGAAATCGGGAAGTGTATAAACAAGAAAAAAATAAGGTTAAGAGAATGACCAAAAACGAGCTATATGAGATCACTGGATTAAAGGGGTGATAGAAAATAATAAGATATCAATACTGTTCACGAGTATTGACAACGAGACTTGTTCCCAATAGACAGAGTAAGGATTGATTAAGAATAAAAAATAATAGAGTTAGATAGGAGGTTAATATAATAAATAGAGGATAGAAAAAACTAAAAAGCCGATATACGAAATAAAGAAAGAAAGAAAAAAGATAAAATAGAGAGAACTCAAGAAATAAAGAGTATAAAAAGAAGTAATAAGAAAATAAAACAGAAAGTCAAAAACAACAAGAGAGACTAAATAAGAAAATAATAAAGAAAGAGAAAAAGAAGAAACATCAAAAGAAGCAAGAAAAGAGAAAAAAGATTAAAGAAAAGTTAAAAAAAAGAGAACCTACCATAGAAAGTAATTAATAAATTTATAAAGAATGTATGAATATTAAATTAAAATAATAATAATATATTAGCAAAATACTGATATGCAATATAAAAAAGTAAAAAAAAACGAAGAATATGACTTATAATGATTGCAGAGACAATAAATACAATTAAAAATAGAATAATGAAAAAATCAAAATACAAATTAAAATGAAACATAGATTGAATAAAAAAAGTAATGAATATAATGCTTCAACAGAAGAATTTGATAAAATGAAAAGTTATAGATAAATATTAATTAGACACTGATTGCATAAGAGTATGCATATATAAAATGATTGCACGGATTGCATAAATGAAGTAAATGAGAATGTAATTATTGCAATAGATTGCAATAAGAGTAAATGATAATAAATATATAGTTGCATGAGAATTGCAATCAATTGAGTATGAAACAAGAAAGAGAGAAGAAGCAAGAAAAAATATAATAGTTGACCAACGAGATTGAAATATAGAGAAAAATGAAATAATAAAAATAGATTATATATAATCAAAATAAAAAAAAAAACAAATTATGCAAACATGGATTGCATAAGAAAGGTATGAAAAAAAAAAATATTAGTTGATTATAAGTTGAATGCGAATGATCAGCAAATTAAAGATTAAATAAAAGAATAATTTATAAATGAAAGAAGTATAATATAATAAGGCAAATAACTCTTATGAATACATGAATAAATAATCTATAGTTAGATAAAATAGAATGCCCTCTAACACAAACACAACTAATATAATCATATATAATAAAAAATAAAAAAATAACAAACAAAAAACCATACTCCGTAAGGTTGATTTATTAGGTGATAATAAAAGTTGCTTCTTAATGTGGCTTTTGATAGGGTTTGGCAGATAATTGACTTTTTAGTTAAAATACTATATTTTATCATATACTAACTTTGATTATTAATCTATCTAAATTAGTTTAATTTGTGTGTGTTGGAATGTAATATATATGTATTATTATGCTATTAATATATAATTTAATTATATTAGTTAAAGTAGTAATTTTGATAATTAGAGATTAGTTTTAATAACAATCAATATTATATACCATGTCTATATATATTCACTACAACAATATAAATTAGTGTAAATGTAAAGCTATGTGAACCTGTAAATTATTCAAACAAACTATGGTCTTTTGCATGTCATCATATCCGTAAGCATGAATTGCGTTTGTAAGTTAATTGAGAAGTTTATATGCTGATGAATCTATGTGAATAGTCTTATACATATATGATGAATGCCCTGATATTATAGGGTGCAAGCATCTAGAAAGAATGTGATAAATCTAAGATGTTTTGAATTATTAGCTTATTGCTATAAAGAAATCAAATGTTTTCAAAGTAAATGCTAAAATGCTTTACATGGTTGAGTGTGGTTATACTTAGCTTCGTGCTAACGCGTGTTTTCCTATCTGTTATTTGTGGTGCTTGCAAACCCTTTCAGGTGGGCCCAGCAGTGTGAAGAAGTCCGAGTTAGATTAATGTCACTTAAGATATAGATATTCTAAACTCTAGTTTGACTGATGTTTATGTATGGTTTTAGACTTATTGATTTTATGGTTGAGGATGGATGTGACTTTTTGGGTGACGAATTTCCCCCATTATTTGTTTTTAGTTTTATGATGGATGCCAGGAATTTTATTTTATTTCTGTTCTTTTACCCCTTTAGCCTGTGCAAATCACACGGATGGTACGGTTATTCCTCAAATAGTTTCTGGCATCCCTCCGTACCCTTATTCCGAATTGACACACTTTCCAAAAAACTAATTATTGGCTTAATTTTCTTTAGTTTTCGTTGCTTTAGTGACGTTAAATTGAAATAAATTAATAAAAAAAAACCCCCTGTTAGAGTTGTAAATTATGAGTTAGAAAGTGGCTTTAATGTGCGTGATAATCTAGTTATAGGTGCGCACATCGTCCCACTACGTGGATCTGATTGAAGGTCTTGCAAAATAGGAGGTGAACCAAAATTGGTTGCATGCTTGCGAAATTGGGTTTAGAGTGTGTTCCCTTGAGACCTAATTTTATCCAATTGATAGTAGTTTTTGGCCTTCTTAGTATATTCCTTGAGTTGCATAGTAAGGCACATGTTAACACACTTGTTCATGATATGAGGGATTTCACCCCCTCCGTTTTTCTTGCACATTCTTCTTGGATTTGACCATTTGATTGATTGAGCTTATCTTGGAAGTAACTTTGGCACTTACTTGTTTGAGTTGATTGAAGTGTTGAAACTTGATATAGGCCAAAGACACTTATTCTGTAAGGGCTTTTAATTGGGGTTGTTTAGTGCTTAATTGTAATCCTTTGTGGATGATTTATGGCGCTAATATGCTTAAATGTGCTAATGTGTTGCAAAGCTCTACCATATCTTGCACTTTAGTGTTTATGAAGGGAATTGAGCTTAAAGGAAGGCATATGGGCATGAACTGGAGCATCCCAGAATAGGAGCAAAGCGGATCCTTTCACCCATTAATGCGCTTTCATAATAAGTCGGTGTGTGCAAATATTAAAAAGAGGTTCTAATCCTATTTCAATTCTGTCGAGTAAATACAATCAAAAAGAATCCAATTTTGTTTTGATGCAAAAATTCAAAAATGAAATCGAAAAGAAACAAATTCAAAAAAAAAAATATCAATACAATAAAGGTGAGTCAAAAACTTATTAGATACCATTGACTCAGGTATCTAATAAGTTCTACCTACTATTGGATTTGAACCAATGACTCCCGCCGTATGAAAGCGGTACTCTAACCACTGAGTTAAGTAGGTCTTTTTATCATCCCAAAGAACAAAATGAAACCCATCGATGGATTATAAATAGCATATTCCATATAAGCAATACCACTCAAAAGATCAAAGATTCTTGATGTTAGATCATAGAATAGAATATTCATCTTGACAAGAAATTATCTACATGATAAAATAGATATCACAAGCACTCACGATCGTGGAACACTCCGTGGAATGGGAACAGTAAGGTTCCACGACGTGATCCACGATCATGAGCTTTTGTTGATTGAGAACAGAATGTTTCCACCGTCGCGATCCACGATCGGGGGGAGAGAAGCACCGATGGTTTAAGTGCGTGATCCACGAGCGTGGAGGGCTCGTGGATCGCGAGGTAGTGCGGAATTCAAAGTGTAACTTTGGAGGGAAAAGCTTTTAAGCCTAGATTAGATATTTTAGAGGAGACTTTTGATCATTTTACAACTTTTCAGATTTTAGAACACACAACCTAGTTCTAGTTAGGTTTTTCTCTCTCTAGCCTCTCAACATTGAATTGAATGATCTCTTGGTGAATGAAGCTTGACACACTTCCTCAATCTAGGAGACAATTGTAGATTGAATCTCCTATAGCAATCAAGTTTGGTAATCTTTACTTGTTTTCTTACTTTAATTGCTTTGATTAATTGATCCTTGTTGAAATGATGATTCTCGAAGCTATAATGAGGTGGCTAGTCCTTAATAGGAATTGAATTGTGATTCTGTGCTAGTGTGAAATGTAATTAGTACATGGATTCTCATTGTAATTGTGAATGATGTCTTGTTAACAATTGGGATTTAATTGTATCTTGTGAGTTAGGACAAACTCCCTTGATTGTCCTAAGACAATTAGATCTAAGCAAGATTATTGCTAGATCAATTGTAGCTCCAAGCCAATTTGTATTTGCTTCTCTTGAGTTCCAAAAGGCCTAAGTTAGGAATGGGTGAAGACCAAGTGTTTGATGAAATGTGAAATTATACCGTGGGTCTTGAAGATGCAAGAAAACAACTAAACTTCTACTTCGTTTTTAGGATCGAAATTAACGTACCATTTTAATAAGTCATTTAGAATGAACAACATAATTAAAAGGCAAGAAATAAAAATCAGGAACACAGAAAAATGATACCACGCAATTCGGAGTGACATCTCCCTACATAATGCCCAATCCACTAGATGTTCACCAAGGTTTTACAGGGGTTTGTACACAAGGAAATAAGCCACTACAACCAACTACAACATTCACAACACCTAATTTAGGATTGAAAACGTGCATGCCATCTTCTTGCTTCAGGAGCTGAAGCTGTTGCTGAACCAAATGAGTCTAACTGTTCCAGCGGAGATCCTAAAAAATAAAATAATGATATGTCATTCTTTCCTTCTTAATAATAATACTAGTTTTTCAGCGCACATTGTGCAATTGAGATAATGCTATTTTTTTTATTTTTTTTTAAAAAGTACTTTAAAGTGTATCAAGGCAAGATTATATTGAAATTGTTCATGCATAGAGAATTGAATGTTGAATTTGCATATTTAATAGGCTAATTCTAAGTTTACAAATGCAAATAATATAGTCAAGATTGATTATAATTGCAATAAAATAATATTGTATAGGTATGTTGAAACCAAATACGGGACATAAAGGAAAGCAAATAAAAATTAGGGCATAAAATATTAAATATATACTAATATTGAAGAGCTAATGCTGATTGCAAACAAGGATATGCGAGTAGTTTCTCACTTAAATTTGTGTGTTGATTTGAATACTATTTTTGTCAATAAATCCCCAAGTAATTAATATGATTCGCTTAATTTTTATTATTTTTTATTTATAATTACTATTTATATTATTATTATTATTATTATTATTATTATTATTATTAAATATAATGGTGATACCTTAGTTCATTTTACATATTAATCTAAAAATTAATTTTTCAATTATTTTACCAATCTCACTACAAAAAAAAAAAAAAAAAAAAAAAAAAAAAAAGCCAAAATGAGACGGACCCATTCCGTTGTTAATGTAGCGACGGAATAGCGACACATAGTGACGGAGTTTCATTTTTTTATTCAAGGAACATTTAGCGACGGATTAGCGATGATATCACAACTGAATATTTCCGTCGTTAAAAACGTAGCTAATTTTAGGGGTAAAATTTCCGTGCAAAAATTTGCGACAGATTTTTCGCGGGTTAATTCTACGATTTTTTTGCTACAGATTAGTGACGGATATCTACATTCGTCGCTAGAATATAAAGCGGTTGTTGTGTGTTATTACTTTTAGCGACGATTATTTGCATCAGTCGCTAGCTAGCGACGGATATTTATATTGGTCGCTAGTTATTAGCGACGGATATTTGTCTCGTCGCTAGGTTTATAATGTTAGTGTACTCGAATTCATAATATAGCGATGGATATAAATATCCGTCATTAAAGTAGCGACGAATTTAATCTGTCGCTGGATTAGAATGGTGGTGTAGCCGTATTTATCATCTAGCGACGGATTTAAGTATATGTCGTTAAAATAGCTACGAAAATTTAATCCGTCGCTAGCTTTAGAATGTTAGTAACACCCCGTGTTACGACCCCTAAACTAAATTAATTAATTAATCACCCACCTAAAAAGGGAATTAAAAATCCATTAATTAGCTAAAAGGGGTCCACCATAGTCCATGGGCTTTATCTAAGCCATCCTTAGTCCTATAAGCAATAGAATACAAAACTCCTACCACTTAACCCTAATTTGATCTTAATTATTATAGAATAGGGACATAGGATATTCCTAGAACTCACACACATACTTCACCCGAGATTCCAAGAATACCGTAGGATAAATCAAGAAAGAAGAAATCTTAAAGAAAGACCCTTCATAGCCAAGCAAAATTTAATTAAAGCTAAGAGATAACCCATGTCTCAACAAAAACCTATTTCTCGCCTATAATCTCCTTCTTTGGCTCCTTCTACATTTCTTGTGTCTTGATGAATTCCTCTATGATATTTGTGATATAATCTTGATGATTGATGAGATTGATTTATGTGTGTCTTGATGACCATGATGATCTTGATGTTGAAAAGAGGTTCTTGATTTGATGTGATTGATTCTTGACAAATCTTGATATTTCTTGATGTTAAAGATAAAATAATTTTGATGATTTGGGTGGGATTAGAGACCTAGGTTGGATTGGGAATTTGTGTTGTAATGATTCTTGATATATATTTGGGGGGGGGGGAATTCACATGTTCGGGTGTTGTTTATGTTTAAGGTCTAACAGGATGAGTTCTTGATTCTTGCTTTTGATCCATTAATTGTCTACGTGGTGTCGTTAATAGCGTTTAAAATGTCTAAGCATGTTTCGGGTTCCACAAGGGATCCCGGGACGAATTTGTGATAAAAGAGTCAGTGGGGGTAGGGGAACCCGCACCCTACCCGCTGCCCGAAGATCACCGCCAGGCAGCGGGCAGCCACCGGACAAACGCCGTCCGCCACCCGCTGCCCGGACGATGATTCCGGCGGGCAGCGGCGGTGACCCCCCACCCACGGCTACCCGTTGGTCTGTACCCAACCCGGGTCCTCGGCTTCCCCGTTTGATGTTCCCTACTCCCCGTGGTGTCCCAACGGACCCCGTTGTCTGCTTTTGAGTCTAGTTTGATATTTCGGGTACCATTCGTAGGATAAAAGAATCTTAGTAATTGCATGCTAGTTGAATCGGTAACCCTTGACCTAGGTGAAAGTGGTATGAACCCCTTAGGACTATTATTAGTATGTGAATGATCACACATAAGTTTATTTATATGTATCCCCTTCCCAATGTGCTACTATGTGCTATTATGTGTTCTGTGAGGCATGATTCCCCAATTTGGTTGCGATCAAATTGGTGTTCCTGAGCTGCGGTTCTAAATTTGGCTGAAGGCCGAAGTGATTGTCTATGAGCTGCGATTCATTCTCCTGGCTGCGGTCATTATTCAATTCTTGGGCTGCGGTCCACATGGGCCTCGTGTGCTATGACCCACCGACCTGGAGCGTCAGGCGGTGTGTAGGGCCAATAAACCCGAGGAAAGCTGTTAGTGCACCGAATGAGCAATCAGGCGGATGTGTAACTACGGCTGGCTACGATCCACCGAGTGATGGCAGCGCGTGCAGATTCGTAGTCTCGAGGATCAACACCCACCGACTGAGTCCCTCAGCGGTGTGTAGGCTTGATCCGCTACGATCCACCGACTGTGCCCAAGTGGTGTGTAAGGTCGTAAGTCCCCCCTTGTAAAGGGATCACAGTCCACCGACTGAGCGCGTTAGCGGTGTTGTAGGACTGTGGTCCGACGCTGAGTTCATTAGCTGTAACACCCCCAGATTTTCAAGACTTAAAACTCATATAAAAAGGTAATATCTCATTTACACCCAAAGTATATCATAAATGTACGGGTGCTTGCCACACCGGGGTGAGAACCCAGGTGCACGCAACGTGTCTAACTAATATCCAACGATAAGTTCAACGCATTAATAATGCTCAACGCAGGCGAAAGGGAAAAACTAATCACATTTAACGATCCAGTTCTAGCGCGCTTCCGATGCACTGTTCCCTCTGTGCCTGAAAGCCAAATAAATCTGTTCAGCAGAGGATGCTGTAACCCATTCAACGCGTATGAAATACAGTACATATAGAAATACTAATATAGATATATGAAAACCATTTTGAGCCATGAAAGATATATCCTACGAACTCTAGCTTAAAACCGGGAATGACTCGAAGATGATAATGTCACGACACAGATCAACAGTATAACAGTCTAAGAGTTCATATATAGATAGCAATTAGGTAAGCATGTTAACTACCCATCATAAACAATCCCCCCAATATGAAAACCATAGTCACATCAGGCATCGTAAGTCACAACTCCGTCGTATAACAACACTAAGCACGTTGTTTGCCACAGGACCACTCGCATGCCCATACATGCGTGTCAGGCATAGTAGCTCTGACAACGCCCCACAGCAACGTGCCCCGTACGAACACGGGAGGTCGATCGCACCGACGATGAACCGCAGCTCATCATAATGTTTGATCGCACCAAACAGTGGACCGTCAGTCCCAAAAGAGTCATCTGACTGCAGCCAAGCATACCCATCTGACTCCATCCTGAACCGCAGCTCAGGATAATTATCGAAACCAGCAGGATTCCCATACTTACGCACCCGCTTCTGAACCGCAGCTCGGATAATTCTCGAACTACAGCAGGAATTCCCATCTGACTGCAGCGCTTCGTAACCGAGCTCAGGATATCCAATCCATCGCACGAATTGGGCAAACGCACACATAACACATAGCGTGCACATGCACCACATAAACATTGGGATGGGGATAAGCGTATAACAAATATGCGTGATCCATCACATAACTAGAATAGTCCTAGGGTTCTACTTCTTTCCACCTAGGTCCAACGGGTACAATTCAACTAGCAGTGCAATATAATAGATCATAAACCTACGAACGTACCGAAAATATCAAACTAGACATAGCACGACAAACGGGGTCCGTTGGGACACCACGGGATCGGGGAAAATTCAAACGGGAAGCCGGAGTCCGAGGGGGTTAATTCCAGCGGTAGCCGAAGGGTTGGGTTGTCCACCCGCCGCTGGCACGTTCCGTCGGCAGGGTCGCGCGCGGGCAGCTGCCCGCCCGCCGGCCGCCCGCTGCGGGAACACTTCCCGGCAGTGGGTGGTGGCGGGCCTACCCACTGACTCTTATCATCACTTTCGCCCAGGAACCGTGTTGGGAACCCGAACACATGTTAGACACTTTACAAGTAATTAACGGCAACACGTAGAAATTAACGAATCAAATACGAAAAGAACGACACTTATCCTATCATGCTTTTCTTAAAACATAATCAATTCAAAACATGCGATTTCCCACCCGATAATCCAAGAATCAAGCACCTACGGTGCAACTAGGGTTCTAATCACTTTTATTTAACAAGAATACGATTCGTCTTCTAATTGCAAGATTCGGTAGAACAACAATAATCATCAAGGCATACCAATTAACTCAAGAACATCATAATCATCAAGAACAACACATAATCATAAGAATACGTTAATCATCAAGAACATCATAATATCAAGAAATCCCAATATCAAGATTATCAAGATCCCCATGGAATCATCAAATCAACATCAATAATAATCACCATAATTTCGCCATTCACAATAATATGGGGAAACCCTAAGGGAAATCAATAACTATAAAAATAGGTTTTGTTGAGACATGGTTACCTCTTAGCCTTAATTAATTCCTTGGCTATGAAGGACTTTCTTTAAGCTTTTTGACTTGATTTCTCTAGGGAATCTTGGAGCTCTTTGGGTGGTGAGAGATTATTGTGGTGGGTTCTAATGCCTTCTAAGTTCCCTATTATATGCTTATGGGGTTTAATCTTTGGATTGTAATGGCTTTAGGGATGGTCACGGACTATGGTGGCCTCTTTCCCAACTTAATCATTGTAATTTATTCTTTCTTATGGGTACCGATTAATTAATATAACTGTCTTAGGGGCCGTAACACGGTGGTACACTCTCCCCCTTACAATGGGCTTCAGTACCCGAACCCGGTGTCATAGTCCACCCTTTCACCCTAGACGTCTCGTTAGCTCGGCTCCTGGGTAGGAATGTGCCCTACGTTGTCTTGGTTCAGGTGTAGGCTGTACTTTTTGTGTGTTTGTGATAGAGAAGTTCTGTGTGTACCTCGGTTTCCTGCGCTGGAACTGGATGCTCAACGAGTGCCCAAGGCGCCCTCGATTGCTGCCACCCTCTGATCGAGCCCGGGTGGTCGAATCAAGGATGAGAACCCTTACTTCCATGATTTAAGGTTTAGCCGATTGAGCTGTGCGAGAATCGCTCAGACTGAACCTCGTTTTGACCCCTCGGTCTTTCCCCTGCTAGTA
>VALG01006935.1:0-10715 GCA_009835305.1 Ipomoea purpurea
GACGAGATGAGGTTTGCTCGGATCTCGTTCTAGCCGACCCGTCATCGCTACCGGTCGCGTATCCCGTGCCGGAATTCTGGCTGGTCGGAGCTTGACATGTTTTTGCACCCTAAAGATCAAGGGGGAGAAGTAGTATTCAGGACGACCCCCTCACTTAAAGACGCCCAAAGCCGGTCGACCGACCTTATTTATAAGGACCCTAGAGGTCTAAAGAAGGAAAAGGAAGAAAGAAGAAAGCCCACTTACCGATCGAGAACACTTGAAAGCTGGCACGAAAAAGTTTGAAAGGCCGCTCGGGAACGTCCGGATTGCTAGTACTGTATTGTCTGAAAGCGTTAGGGGGACCCCAGTGAAGTCTACTACTTTATAGGCGCAGGAGGTTGGGCGAAGACATTTCCCACGCCGCGATTTTGTGGCCCGTATCTGAGGAGGCAAGCACGGGTGACGGTGTCCCCGCGCTCAAGGGATGCCCAGATGCGTGTATAGGTGGCCTGCGATCCAAGGCCTTGGCTCGACCCCTCCGTCCAGCGAAGCATCGTCGGGGGCCACGAGCCAGGGGGGCTATGTGATAGGATATACGCTCGGACCTAAGGAGTACGCCAGGTACTCCACCGTGTGGAGACGGGTCACAGCCGACCTTGGAAATAAGCCCTTCATGTCCCTCCCGACCGACGACGATCGGTGGGGTCACGGCAGAACCCCGGGCGGACGAGATCACCTCGTAAACCCGGGAAGGTTAATCGACCCACCGGGCGGTCCGACCGATGAGCCCATAGATGGTTCTCATGTAGAGGGAAGAGGGTCATAACCTTACCGCCACGTGGCGGGCATCAGCACGACCGCAGGTAGCCCCGGTGCATGCCCACCACGTGTCTGACATGCCGGATGCCCGGCGGTACCCACCTTTCTGACCCTATAAATAGCGCATTAAATGCATTGTGAAAGGGACTTTTGGCACGAGGCAAGACCGGACCTTCCCGATCCATGTGAGAGATCCGAGCCTTTCTTACGACCGTATAAACATACTACTCAGTATTAACAATATTAGTAATGTTTTCATCAAAGGTAAATTTATGTTTTCTAATTTTATTTAGGACCGGCCCTGGGCATGTTTGCCCAGGGCCCCCAATTTTTGGGGGCCCCATAAGGCCATAAATATATAATAATAATATATATACGTTTATTTCTTTTACAATTGGACCCCAAAATTTGGGGCCCATTTGTAAAATATATATATTCTATTCATATATTATTGATTTAATTGTTATGCCGTGGAACCTTGTCCACCTGGCAAGGTGGACACGGTTCTATGTTCATAATTACTGAACTTTATAATCATAATTTTTGAACTTCATATTCACAATTAACGAACTCTATATTCACAATTTCAGAATTCTATGTTCATAAATACTAAAATCTATGTTCATAATTATAAAACTATATGTTTATAATTTTTAACTTCATATTCACAATTATTAAACTCTATATTCACAATTACAGAACTCTATGTTCATAATTATAGAACTTTATGTTTATAATTATAAAACTCTATGTTCATAATTTTTGAACTCTATATTCACAATTATGACAGTTTTAGAACCATGTCCACATTGCAAGGTGGACACATTTCCACGACATAATTTGCCTTATTGAGATTATGAAGCTAGTGCAATATTTCAATTACCACGTACTTACGCAGGAACAAAATATTAGCATAATTTTCTTTTATTATGATATCTCTATTTTTTTCCTAATCTCTTTTCGTATTCCTTAATCTCTATTTTCCTAATCTCTTGGTCAATAGGTCTTATTGAGTCTTTCCCCAAGTTCTTCATCATACATCTAGTAATTATTAATTAAAACTTATTAACTTAATTGTACATATTATTTGATTTTTTCACAATAATTATTTATTTACATGGCTTATTGTCTTAATAATTTTAAATATTAAATAATATATTTAAGAGTTTGTTTCTTAATAAATTCCCTAAATTATTTATTGATGGAGATTCTAAACAATTTTTTCTTCGGATTTTGTAACGATACTTTCTAAAAAATATTCATCTGGATCTGAGAAGCATAAAAAGAAAAGATTTATTGAACAACTAACTCAATCTCCAAAGAGAGCTCTTGAAAAATTCATTACAAAAGAATATCAAATAGATGAGCACAAGAGTGATGCCAATGAAAATTTGCTACATGCTAATCTTCACAAAGAAGATCAATGTGATTGTGAGACTAGAAAAAAAAATTAAATGATAGCGTGTACAACGATGATAAATATCATTATGACGATGAAAATGATAAAAAATATTAATGGTTGTTTAGATTATGGTAGTTACAACGATAAATTAAATGATTCGTTTTTATTTGATATATATGATCTAAGAAATTGAGATGTCATTGATTCTAAATTAATAGATATTATAGTGAGAAGGGGTCCAAAATTCGAAGTTGCACAGGACCTCTATTTGTATTGGAACGGCCCTGATTTTATTCAACACTTTTTCCGGCTATTCACCCAGTATACCATTTTTACTCCATCTACCATCTGCTATTTAAAGACTCCATTACAATGACACCAACACAGAACAATTGCGGCATTTTATTTATTTTCATTTCAAAAAATTTAGTGTGTTTCTCCGTACACAAGTTTCTTCAGATATTTGTTTTTCTCAACAACATAAATTAATTCTTTATATTATTAATTTGATTTTTTTTATTTTCAACCAAAAATTTAGCGTGTTTTTATGTTCTTCAAGTTTCTGTAGTTTCTAGCTCTGTGTATGTAGTATTGTAATTATTATTTTTGTTTTCAACCAAAAGGCTTCACCGTCTGATGATTCTGTGCACATTGTATGGTATCTTTCGCCCCCACCCCCCCCACCCCCCCTCTGTGTGGCTAATGTAGATCTCATTTTATGCAGCTGCTGATTGACTTTGATGATGATAAGGTTTGTTGGTCTATGATCTATTTTCTTTTTGGGCTGATGTTGCCATTTCAAATATTTACTTGTTGCTGATGAAGGTTGAAAATAAGGTGGATTTTAAGAAGATTGCCAATGAAAATTGGATTGTGCCACCAAGAAGAGAGCGAAAGTGAAAGTATGCTAATTGCCAGCTGAATAATAAATTATCTTTTTATTGAATGATTTTTGACCCCTTCCCTTTGTCAATTGTTACTTGGAGTCGGAATATTTCAAGCAAACAATGCCACAGAATGGTCCTGCAAGACCCAAAGAGCCTCTAATTCCTCGCATGCCTCTATTGTAAATTGTTATAATAATAATATTATTATAATTGTTAAACCAAGAAATTAATAATAAGTTAGTTTGTTAACAAACAATTGAAGTGTGGTAGTGGGTCTGCAGAACATGGAGCATGGATTAGCATTAAATGGAGCATTAATCCTTATTTTTAGCTTTATTTGTGGTTATCTTTTAGTATAAATAGGTTGCTATTGTTTACTAAGGACTATGTGGTCTAATGGTACCCGGGTTGGATTTCCATTTGGAATATTGTGAGTTCGAGCCTCAGTAGAGGCGTTATTGGTTCTTTGTGTTTCAGTAGGTTCATTCATTAATCATCAAGTAAAACATTTTATTCATTCCTCTCTCTCTCTTCTCAATATATAGATCTATTATATTTAATATATATTATACTATATTAATATATATTATATTAAATATATTATATTTAATATATCTAACATTTGGTATCAAAGCCAGTCAACCTTTCAACCCCGAAATTTCCCGTAGTGAAATATGACAACAAATTTCAATATTGTATGGTCGGGTCCCAAATTCGACGGAAACTCGATTACAATTATCTGGCAATTATGATGGTCCACCATTGGAAGCTCAAAAATTTTGGAGCTTTGTTGATCCGGCGGTCTACAAGAAGGAGCTGAAGCAGGCGCTATACGGCGAATAATTGGACTTGGATCAAGATTCACCAAAGGTGTTCATTATTCCATTTTTCGGCAATTAGCATCGTGCTCAAACACAAAACATCTGAGATATCTTAAAGGTTCACACAAAGAGATTGATCGGCGCAGAAGTCTAAGATTCAGTCGTGAAAGTTTGCGATAATTGAGAGACCTCTACAAAACAGTAGATGCGTATTTCACCTCATCTTATTAGCATATGGTAATAATGCAATTATACCAACGCCCTTCACCGTTATCCATTTGAATGGTAAATGAGTTGACTTAGTTTTGAGAAAGTTTTTTATTCTCATCTCGTACCTATTTATGACAAAGCTGATAAAAACAAGATTATTCCAATAATTTTATGATGACAATATCATAGTCAAGGGTAAATAGGCTGATCATACAAATGAGCCTTATTTATATTGCTAAAGAGTATGCTAGGGAACTAAACCTGAGTAATATGATATAAAATAAAGTTTCGAGTGGGAGGTTAGAGCAGGATTGCGCCATAAGATGCGAGGCCACTTGCATTCAGGCTGGAAAAAGGAAACTCCAATGAAGATTTTTTTGCATCAGACAGAGATCTAATCCAACCTCGTATATCAATTGACTGGCACTAGACAAAAAGAGATGGAGGATCTTGTGTGATTAATTCCATCACCCTCACTGGATTAGAGTCTAAGAGGAGGTGAGCAAAAGGGTAAAAACCAACAACCTCTGCGCTAAAAGCTTCATATCAAGGACGCAGCACAAGTGTGAAAATAGTTCCAACCAACGTGATGAGATGCACAGAAAGAATGTAATATCTCAAAAGTCTATGAGTTATAATTTCCATATTCATTGCTACAACGTTGTGGCAAGTATGGCACAAGATTTGCAGATTGTTATGGTAATAAAGAGGACAACATCGTGGAATCAGAGCAAACATTGCTGAAAGTTGGTGAGAGTTCCGAATCTTTACCTTTTAGCCAGCGATAGGTTTTCCTCCAATAAAACCTGTAAATTGTGCAATTCTCATTTTTAGATAAATCCGATTAGAACTAGATGAAACTGAAACAGATTACTGATTGATCCAATTGTAATCGAATATGTAATGAAAGAGAACATAGCCACACAGAAGATCAACAACACAGAGTGTTTTTACCCAGTTCTAATACGGTGTGTTACTACTCTGGGAACGATCACTTAGGCGTCAATCACTAATCTAATCCAATGTACAAAGGTAGAATACAAATAATCTTACCCAAGGTGCCCCACACAAGGTACAAACCTAGTCACAAAGGTTTAGTGGATTGTTGAAGATAGAGAATGCCATGCAATACAGAAGTCCAATGAATAGCTCCGCTATATCATTTGGAAAAGGAGCCAACTCACTGAATATAATGAAACGAATCATCACTGTCAGAACTAGTACATTACTATTTTAACAGCTTGAGATGAAAATGTTGTATTACCACAATTAAGTGTGAATTCATTTATGTCCTTTTCATCGTTCTCATAATGAGTACAAAGAAAAATGCATCTGCAATATTCATGCAATATCTTATGTACACCATTGAGCTCATCTATCTAATGATTCAATAAGTCCGCATGTCAATACTACTACCACAAACTCACTTATCTCATCCATAGTCTCCGATATGGAGTTTTCTTCGTATATTTTTCGTAACCCTAGTTCTCTCCAAGAACTGGTATTTATGAGATCCTTCATTAACCTCATCCATAGATGTCTTTGAATCTAGAAGGTAGGACGTAAAAGAGGAAAATATTAGCAGATTTAGATCTCATTTACCTTCTTTGAAGATACATCAGACTTCTTTCCATACTGGTCTGATTTTACCAGGTGAAGCCTCATAAGGAAACAGCTTTCCTAAATCAGATCTTCAGTGTCAGTTCCTCTGTTGTTGTTTCGATTGATCAGATCATCTGTAAAACCAGCCGGAACAGACTCTAAACCTATCTTAGAATTCCATAATAATATTGTCCAATTATAATGTGGTTTTTGAACATAAAACACTAACAAAACTTCCCCTTATAGGCTATTATTTGGACAAAAGACTAACTCGACTATATACAAAAAGCTGCTAAAACCAAGCAAATAATTATAAGTTTTGCTTTTTGCAGGTTTGGTCCATAAAACCAAAAACAAAAAAAGGAGTTGAATAATGGCACTGGACAACAATTAGTGTAACAACATCAAACTTATAACATCCAACTGAGGGCAACAATATCCAATAATATGGATTCAATCAACCAGAATATATAATACATACCACAACAATATCTAGTACAATATTACCAGGTCTAGACAGTATCCAAGAAAAATATTCAGTTCGCTAGCAATTCTCTATTTACTACCTCCATATTAACATACCAGCAACCCATACGCAATCAAAACACTATCTATAGTAAAGAGCTCGGTATCACCAAACGAAAAAACAAACATGTAGCAATATCACGTCGCCTCACGCTGACATCCCCTGGGGCGCAGCAGTGATCTTCAAGCGACACTATGAAAGACACACTCCTCTCATAATCATTATAGCTCCCTCACCATTTTTGACAAAGAGCCGACTGACCTCAAAGACCGCCAATCATTCGACAAGAAAGTGCAGGAGTATGCCCAGTCATGGATTATTACTTCTCTATGGCACCAAGACCAGCAATTATATATATCTATGATCAGGCTCAGACAGGAGACAGCAGGAGCCACAAGAGACTAGTTAATAAGCTACAAATGACAGCGATGTCACGGATCTGCTTGTTACCTTTGCAAGAAAGAGAATGCCGCCGAAGTGCGGCCGTATCCGAAGAGGCGGGATCAAGTCGACGCTGACGAGATACTTCGTATATCAGACAGCCTCACATCTTTGCGTCATATTGCCAGGATCGAGTACTGCGTCGAGCTCTATCTAAGCCTTCAACGGATTCGGAATTCGTGGTGCTGGAGATCAAGTACACAAGGGCCGAGCGATCCAGTTGATATGGTCGACACAGACGAGATACAAAGACTACCTTCCCCGGCAGGACAATTATAACTAATTAGGGTTGGCCAACTACTTTGGGAGGGAAATTTTACTGTGACGGAGGCGCATAGTGGAAGGAAAGAGAGAGATGAGCTTCCTCTCTGGTGACCCATATCAGGGTAATGTCGTCCCTTGCTACGTTACACCAAACGAAGTTTCCGTACAGATGCGACTGGCTGACGAATGGTCCCTGCATTCACAAAGATGTGAGGCTGCAAAATCGTGAAACAAGTCTTGATTAATTTTGACATTGAAGAGAGTAACCTAGCTTACGACAGATCTTCTCGAAATCTATTCTTCGCCGGTAGTTAAGCCATATACAATCTGTCCTCGTTTTTCAAATAACATCAGTTCTGAAGCGTTCTTACATTCAGCATCAACTAAGTTTCTATTCTGGTCTCACACTTCACTTGACGAGCATGTCTAGAAATACATCTGCTTACAGTAGATCGTATCACATTGAGCCTGAGTATAATAGCAAGATCTCGATTGTATCATCACCCTCGAACAATGATGCTTGATCTTTGCTCTTTTTTGGATAATATACAAGGGACGGAGCGAGTAATATGACCTAGGCGAGCGACTACGTGTCGTGAGATTGTATGTAACACTTGGTTTTTCATGATAGCCATCGAAGCTGGCACCTAAATAATGATTATAGTATCTTTTGTTGATTTGTTCAGTTCTCATTTTACTTACACTTTCTGATATGTTGGAGGATGTTGTCTCCTTTTTTGGTGTATTTCAATATGACTGCTATTTTTTGTTCTAGACTGTTTAGTCTGTGTTTTGTTGTTTTTAATCAGATTGATCATGGGCTGTTTTTGCTCATAACCTATCTTAGGTTGTTGGTTTTATATAGTCGAGTTGTTTTGCCAAATAATAGCCAAAGGGGGAGTTTTGTTAGTGTTTTATGTTCAAAAACCCCACATTATAATTGACAATATTATTATGGAATTCTAAGATAGGTTTAGAGTCTGTCCGGCTGGTTTTACAGATGACTGATCAATCAGAAACAACAACAGAGGAACTGACACTGAAGATCTGATTTAGGAAAGCTGTTTCCTTATGAGGCTCACGCGGTAAATCAGACCAGTATGGAAGATCTGTGTATCTTCAAAGAAGGTAATGGATCTAATCTAAGATTATTCCTCTTTTACAGTCCTACCTTCTAGAATCAAAGACATCTATGGAGAGTGTTTAATGAAGGATCTATAAGTACCAGTTCTTGGAGAGAACTAGGGTTACGAAAAATATACGAAGAAACACTCCATATCGGCTAGATGAGAATAGATCTTTGATTGACATGCTTCTTCTCAACATAGAATGTTCAAGGTGATTAAGATGATGAACTTGAGAAGAATTATTGCTGCTTAAACGAAAGGACATAAAGATCACACTATTGTGGTAACAACTTTATAGAACGTCATTGAAGTGGACTACATCAGAGTTGGCTCTCCAAGTGAAGGGACTTCATTGGACTTCTGTATGCATGGCTCTCTATCTTCAACAATCCACTAACCTTTGTAGACTAGGTTTGTACCTTGTGTGGGGCACTTGGGTAAGATTATTGTATATCTACCTTTGTACATTGGATTATGAGTTAGTGGATTGGACGCCTAAGTGATCGTCCCCAGATGTAGATACACACCGTATTGAACTGGGTAAAAAACACTCTGTGTTGTTGATCTTCTGTGTGGCTATCGTTCTCTTTCATTACATATTTACTGATTAACATAATTGGATCAATCAGTAATCTGTTTCAGTCATCTAGTTCTATCGGATTATCTAAAATGAGGAATTGCAAAATTACAGGTTTTATCTGCAGAAAACCTATCGCTGGCTAAAAGTAAAGATTCGGAACTCTCACCAGACTTTTCAGCAATGTTTGCTTGATTTCCACGATTGTTGTCCTCTTTATACCAACAATCTGCAATCTTGTGCCCATACTTGCCACAATTGTAGCAATGAAATGGAAATTTACCTTGTTTGGTATTACCTCCATCTCTTCCTTGGTTGGAGTTACCACGTCCTCCTCCTTGATTGAAGTTACCACAGGCTCTTCCACTAGATCCTCCTCTTCCTCTTCCACGACCTCTACCAGATCCTCCACCTCTTTGATTAGTGCCGTCACAAAAATTAAGGGTGATTGACTCTTCAAGCTTCTTCTGCTAGTGGTTCCGATTTTGCGCAATCCTGTCAATATAACTTTTAATTTTACATACCTTTCAGCTCTGCAATTGATAAGATCAGTTTTGTTGCTCTGTGATTGAAGCCCCCATGGTCATACTCATTCGCATAGTTCGAAGAACTTTCTCAACCACTGCACCACTTTCAATTTGTATCTCCGTATAACTTCATCTTATTCACCATATCAATAAGATGAGTGAAAATACGCATCTACTGTTTCTGTAGAAGTCATCTCAAAATTATCGCAAAACCTTCTCAACGACTGCACATTGCTTCTGCGCCCGATCAACTTTGTGTGACACCTTTAAGATATCTCAAGATTGTTTTGCTGGTTTGAGCACGGCAATTGCCGAAAAATGGAATAATGAACACTTGGTGAATCTGATCCAAAGGCCAATTATCTCCCGTATAGCCCTGCTTCAGCTCCTTCTTGTAGACCGGATCAACAAAGCTCCAAAGATTTTGAGCTTGCAAATGTGTGACATCATAATTTGCAATAATTGTGAATCGAGTTTCCCGTCGAA
This sequence comes from Ipomoea purpurea, assembly GCA_009835305.1. Lineage (NCBI taxonomy): Eukaryota > Viridiplantae > Streptophyta > Magnoliopsida > Solanales > Convolvulaceae > Ipomoea > Ipomoea purpurea. Next base: position 9,672 of record VALG01006935.1, read on the forward strand.
TTTGACCCGACCATAACAATATTGAAATTTGTTGTCTATTTCACTAACGGAAATATATTCGGGTTGAAAGGTTGACTGGCTTTGATACAAATGTTATATATTATTAATATATTTAATATAATATATAAATATAGTAAATAATATATTAATATATAGATCTATATATTGAGAAGAGAGAGAGAGGAATAATAAATGTTTTACTTGATGATTAATGATGAACCTACTGAAACACAAAGAACCAATAAACGCCTCTACTGAGGCTCGAACTCACAATATTCCAATTGAAATCCAAAAGGGTACCATTAGACACATAGTCTTAGTAAAACAATAGCTATTTATACTAAAAGATACCACAAATAAAGCAAAAATAAGAATTAATGATCCATGTAATGCTAATCCATGCTCCATGTTCTGCAGACCCACTACCACACTTCAATTGTTTGTTAAAAAACTAACTTATTATTATTTCTTGGTTTAACAATAAAAATATATTATTATATAAATTTACAATAGAGGCCATGCGAGGAATTAGAGGCTCTTTGGTCTTGCAGGACCATTCTGTGGCATTGTTTGCTTGAAATTTTTCCGACTCCAAGTAACAATTGACAAGGGGAAGGTCAAATCATTCAATAAAAAGATAATTTTATTATTCAGCTGGCAATTAGCATACTTTCACTTTCGCTCTCTTCTTGGTGGACACAATCCAATTTTACTGCATCATTCTTAAAATCACCTTATTTTCAACCTTCATCAGCACAAGTAAATATTTGAAATGGCACATCAGCCAAAAGAAAATAGATCATAGACCAACAAACCTTATCATTCATCAGTCAATTCCAGCAGTGCATAAAATGAGATTACATTAGCCCACAGGGGGGTGGGGGGGTGGCGAAAGATACCATACAATGAGTGCACAGAATCATCAGACGGTGAAGCCTTTTTGGTTGAACAAAAATAATAATTACAATACTACATAACACAGAGCTAGAAACTACAGAAACTTGAAGAAATAAAAACACGCTAAATTTTTGAAAAATAAAAAAA
>VALG01006939.1:0-12156 GCA_009835305.1 Ipomoea purpurea
TATTAATGGATACATTTTTACTTCTTCTACAATTCTATGAAATTGAAATCCATAACATATTTGGATACCACAAATCCATATTTTAATTGTCTAGAAATATTGAATTTACACAGTGATTGGTTTCTTTCGCAAATGATAAGCTAGCTGTTTTCCGTCTCCCACGTATAGTAATCCCACATTACAAAATTGGGGTTAATTAAGAGATATAAAGTACAAGAAGAAACTTACACTAAGTTTCGATCAAACAGATCAGCCATCCTCAAAATAGCCTAGTCTACATTAAAGAATCTTTAGGCTGTTTTAAAACAAGAATCAATTACTTCATACAAATTTAAATAAAAATGATTAGTGAAAGAAAATCAAATGGAAGTGGTTCAACCTAAAACATAAAGCAACAAAAACATGGGATGTGAATTTCAAATGCATCCAAGAGAGTAGGCAAATTGGCAAGAAAAGTAAGATTATGACCGAATAAAAGAATAAATTAGCAATGACATTTTCCCAGCATAAGAAATAAAAAAAAAAACACTGGTGTTTAGTTATAAGTTTTTGATATTTTGATCTTTTTGGATACTTCCTCATAGATTGTCACAATACATCTTTTCCGCTACAATACTTATATAATTCCACAACGTTATTTAATTCGTATTGTTCACAATTCACTACGCAATACAAGATATCGTTTCCTTGTTTACAGAGACTCAAAGCATGACCTATACTTTTATGCTTCATACAAGAACATTTTGCCAATAATTTTATCCATCCTCTATAACTTTAATCATCTATACCTACACAAATCTCCTCTCACTATTTTATAATATTAATATATTCGTTTCATTTTACGAACACAGATTTTCTTATCATCTATATCCGCTTATGTTCTTTTACATTTCAGCAAGCGCCTACCTTTGGAAACATTTTTTGTAACAAAATGTTACTTCCTTATCCCATAAAAACTCGCTAAATCAGAAATTTTTTAAGTACTACGTCATGCTTTTGTGCTTCTTCATATTATCTAGTCTTCACAATATATTATTCTACTATAAACGATTTTAATTAGATGATAAATCGATGTCTGATCTTCACACATCTACTTTTTTTATTATTTTTACTTCCATATATATTGAGGAATGAGTGATAAGTCCACATTAATCTATTTCTCAATTTTAAATTTTTATCATTTTAATCATAAAGTGTGTGAGATCAAATTGATATATTTCATAGCAACCTAAATTCATGTATTCTAGCATCATTCTAATAAATATATATACCAAATGTGGTTTTTTACTCTCACTTAGATGTTCTTCAAGTTTAGTATTTGTTTACGTTTATTTTACAACTATAAATTCCTTATTTTTAACATAATCATTTTAAATTTTCTCATTCCTCCACAGTTTCGTTAATGTTTTTTTTAATTAACTTCTTAACATTCTATTAAATATGGGTGCTCTGTCTATTGAATACCACTTATATCAATTAATCTGGATCTTTAATCTACTATATAATTCTCAATTATATATTTTAATCATATATAATTTTTTAATTAAACAATTTTTTATTTTACTGATCTTTCCAATATAATTATGTAAATTTTTTTAATTATCTTTTTCTATATAATTTTTTTCCATAATACTTGATACATACAAAATTGTCAATAGCCTCTTTTCTTTCTACTATTAGAATTTAGATTGTATCTATGAGAAGCTAATAAAGTTTGTTCAATTTTGCTTCCTAGTTTTCTCTTTAGCTTTCTTCTCACATTTTTTAATGTTGTTTAATTCATTCTATCTTCCGTAGTTATGTATTGTGTAAGGTTAGCAAAAATTTTCCACACTATGTATAGGCATACATATTTTCAATTTTCCTACATATTATTTTATTAAGCGAGAGAGAATTCATCAAGAGTTAATCTAATTGTTTATTTTGTAATTATTGCTTATTTTGAATGATTTGTTAATTCTAACTTCTGTCTATATATGTGGTGGGTGTTTGGCCCCACTTATATTTTTTCTTCATATTTTTTGAAAAATTGACTTATATGTTTCTCATGTTTGATTGAAATACCTAAAATAATAAAAGACTAGAAAGCAACGAGAAATTACCCCAATTTTCGTGACAAATCTAAAGGGACAAACCCCTTTTTAACAAATAACCCTAATGTGACAAAAGCCAATTAATACTTAACAGCAATAAAAATGATCCAGATAAACAACCTAAACCTATCATATGAAATGTCCCAAAACACAACCATGTTGGAAGACCCAACGCAACGAAGACGCCCACATGTCCACTCCAACACACGCTAAAAGTACCAAATCCCATAGACATCTCCAAATCAACCAAAAATCATTAGCATAATGGCTATTTATGGGACAATTAAGAGAAAACGAAGCACACAGTCTCTAACACAAAGAATAGGCCAAACAAGTGACACCAAGTTAAATTGACAAATAGACTATCACAAACATATGAAAGACACACATGCTAAAATAAATAAAGGGGAACGCAAGCCTAGCATTAAAAAAATCATAGGTCACAATGAAATAAAACCTTTTTATATGTATACTAGTTTTTTACGCGCATTGCGCGATTGGATAAAGCCCCAATGTTTTTTTTTTTTTTTTTTTTAAATAATACTTTAAGTATATCAAGGCAAGATTATATTGGAATTGTTCATGCATAGATAATTGAATGTTAAATTTGCGTATTTTAAATAGGCAATTCTAAGTTTACAAATGCAATATAATATAGTCGGGTTGATTATAATTTGTCAATGAAATAATTCTATAGATGGTAAAACAAATACGGGACATAAGGGAGAGTAAATAAAAATTAGGGCATAAAATATAAATATATACTAATATTGAAGAGCTAACTGCTGATTGCAAACAAGACATTGTGAGATAGTTTCCACTTTAATTTATGTGTGATTTGAATACTCTTTTTTCAATAAACTCCCCAAAGTAGTTAATATGATTGGTTTAATTTTTATTTTATTTTTAAAAAAAATAACTAGTATTTCACCCTGTCGAGTGCACGTAAATGGAATTTGGTAATATATTAGAATATTTAATCGATATATAATTATTTAAAGATTAATTTCACCCCCTCTTATTATCTTAAATTCAAATTTAATCCTAGACTATAGTTATTAATATTACGATTGTATTCTAAATAGTCATAATTCTTACGTTATACTTAACTATATTTGTAACACTTAATGACCTTTTAGATATTATTTGTACCCACTTATACTTTATTATACTATGATATTCTTACTTATAGTTCTCTTCTCAAGTCCGTTAGCTATATAACGGCCCGTGAGGCCACAATAATAACTATAACCTAATGATAAATACTTTTTTAAATGTATTCCGGAGTCACAATAATAATATAACAAAATTAAATATTCTTCAATTCTATATTTCTAGATTTCTATTACCATCATTAATTATTCCTAATTCCCATAATTAAATAATTTAACCAATAATAAAGAAGATTATTAAATAAAAAAGACATTTTTTAATTAAAAATTTTAAAAATTCATTAATAAACATAAGGTCCATATTTTTTCTTAGAACTATTTAATAATTTTTTTTTTTTTTAGAAATTGGGGCCAAACCGGCGTGGATAGATCTGAAAAATACTTGATTTCCAAAAAATATTTCTCAAAAATGGACAACCGAGTCAAAAGTATGCCTTGCAGAACTTTTGACACTTTACAACCTAAAAAAAAAATTTAAAAAAAAATAATCGCCGATTCAGCAGTGAAGCAGCCGCGGAGAACCGATCCGGACTTCCTAGCGCGGCCAGCGCGCGATAAAAAATTATTATTATATTTAGGGGGTTGGGAAATATTAAATTGGGCGAGAAGTTAAAATTACAGGATTTGTTTTATATATATTATAGATGTATAGATAGATAGAAGATTACAAAAGGAATTATAGTTACAGATTTTTATAATATTACCGAATAGATTTTAACCCAGAATTATTGTAACGAAGGAAAGTAGAAATCAATTATTTATAGGAAAGAGATTTTAGAATTGGGGCGGGAGCGTTAAATTGCAGGATTATTTTTTTATATATAGTGCATAATTGATACGATGATATATACAAAAGAATGTATAACTATTTATAATATTAAACAAAAATTTTACCCACGAATTATATACATAACAAGTAAAATCAATATATTAATAGGAAGAAGATTTTAGGAATTGGCGGCAATAAAATTGCAGATTTGTTTTTTATAAACATTTAGATATTGTTATATTATATTATTATTATTATATATTATATATTATTATTATTGAATATGTTTAATTTTTTAATCTGTAAAAAATACTTGGCAATAAGTATATAGCACTAATTTGTATAAACTTTTGATATTAATTAAAAATAGTCATATAAAACAATAATAGACAATGTAGTGAATAAACACGCGACATTGGTGAATTTGTAATGGGCAAATATATAAGACATATAACACATAATATTTCCTTAACAATCATGATAATGAATAATTTTTTAATAAAACATTGTAGGACAATGTAGCGAATATAATCAAGTGAGAATTTGATGATAAGAATTTTATATTGGAAAAAATAAAAGCAATATAACTAGATGAAATTATTCTCTTATTTAATTTATTATAATGGGGGATATTTTTTTGAATAAAGACATTGAGACACATAATTCTAAAATTAAAGAAATTCATGTATTATTTTTGTTTGTAGCTACTAATTATTATTAATTTAAAAAGAGTAAAATAGAGATTAATTATGCAAACTTTAATTGAATGTAGTCGAAACCTCTAAGACCTTTCTTCATGAGAATCAAGGATAAAGTTAAACGGAACTAACAGAAAATTAACGAAAAATAATATTTAAGAAAAGTTAACGAAAACATATATTAAGGTAAATTTGAAATCTTAAGCAAAAATTAAAAATATGATCAATCTGAGCCATTCATTTGATTAAAAATTTGACCGCCATTTTTCTACCCATTATAGCTAACTCATTGCCTCTTATAATATATATAAGTAGAAATAATACATGTAAAGTATATCAATAGCAAGAAATATTGAACTTGTTCATGCATATAATGATGTTGAAGTACATATTAAATATTAATTCTAATTACAAATCAAAAAATACAAGATTGAAAATTGTCAAATAAACTAATTGTATAGTAACGTTGAAAAACCCCAAATAGGACATAAGGAGAGCAAAAAAATTAGGCATAAATATTTAAATATACATAATATATGAGACTAACGCTTATTAATGATTGCCAAATAAATGACATTGCAAGAAGTCTCACACAATTTGTGGTGATTGAATGCCCTTTGTCAATAAATCTCCAATAGTTATGAGACTTAATTAAATTTTAATTTTTAAACAAATTTTATTATTATTATTATTATTATATTATTTATGTATATTATTTATTTATTATTATTCTTATTTATTATTATTATATATTTATTATGCTGATTAGCCTTAAGTCATTTTACATGTATGTTAATCTAAACTGCTAATTTTTTCAAATATCTTTTTACCAATCGCTGATATAATTCGCTGGTCAAATCCGCTAAACGCTAATGCGCTAACTGCTGATTGTCAAACAAGGACATTACGAGGTAGTCTCACTTCAATTTGTTGTGTTATTTGAATACTCTCTTTGTCAATAAAATCCCTTAAGTAGTTAATATGATTGACTTTATTAATTATAATATATATTTTAATTTTTTCACGGTATTAATAAAATACTTGTAAATAAATATTATATCATTATTTTTATTATAACTTTGATATTTTATTAAAAACAGTGCACAAAAAGATAATAGACAATGTAGTGAATATAATCAATTGATGAATTTGAATTAAAAAGAATTTTTACATGGAGAAATAAAAGAAAATATAACTAATAAAATTATTTCTTAATATTATTGATAATATGTTAATTTTTTTAATAAAGACATTGTAGGGGACAATTAGCAAATATAAGTCAATTGATAAATTAATTAAAAATTTTATATTAAAAAATAAAAACAATATAACTAATGAAATTATTTTTTTATTTAATTTATTGATAATGAATAAATTTTAATAACATTTAACATAACTCTAAATAAGAACATGCATAGTATTATTTTTTTTTGTACTACTAAATTATTATTTAATTAACAAGAGTAAATAGAACAATATGCCAATTTTGATGGTGAATCGAACCTAAGATTTTTCTTATTAAATCAAGAGTAAGTTAACGGTAACCTAACAAAATAACGAAAAGATAACATCTTAACGCGGAAAGTTAACAGATAATCATAATCATTAAGGAACATTAGTAATCTTAAAGAAAAATTAAAATCATTTTTTTTTTTTTTTAATTTTTTTTTTTTTTTTTTTTTTTTTTTTTTTTCTTTATCACTGAGCCATTCATTTATTAAATATTATTTGTTGACCGCTCATTTTTTTTCTACCTCATTATTTAGGTGCCTAACCTCTGGCTCTATTGATATAGTAGATTATATAAACACCTCCAACCCCATTGCGCCAATAGTTTTGACGAATAGTTATGCTGGCATCCGAATGCACCATGCATGGTCATACGGATGCAAAACGACGCGTTTAATAAAAATTCAGGTTCATTCCTAACAACAACATTATGTTGTTCATCATTATGAAATTTTAGTTCATAGATTATGAATCATATTCATTGATTATGAAATTAAGTTCATCGATTATGAAATTGTAGTTCATTGATTCTGAAATTTAGTTCATAGATTCTGGAATTTTAGTTCATTCATTCTGGAATTTTTAGTTCATAGATTAGATTCTGAAATTATAGTTAATCGATTATGGAATTATAGTTCATCGATTCTGCATTTATAGTTCATCGATTCTGCATTTATAGTTCATCGATTATGTAATTTTAGTTTATATGTTGTTGCTAGGAATCGAACCTGATTTTTTTTTTAAAGGGAGTCCGTTTTATTAAAACGACGTCGTTTTGTACTGTATGCACCATACATGGTACATACGGATGCCATATTTAACAGTATGTTGTAGGGCACATAGCGTGTCCTTGTGTGCTCTAATGCACCACCCCATCCTTTTTGCACCCTTACCCCCTTCATTCCAGTCTAATCCTACATTGACCCCAAAAATAATTGCACCCTAACCCCTTAGGTTTCAGCCCATATCTCACTTCATACTCAATCCTCCTCAATATTGCATCTTAGCTAGCCCCAAACTTCTATCCTTTCCCACTTTGAACCCCATCCCTCCAACATTTGTAGCTCAACCCTTTAACTCTACTTCTCATCTCAATTTGCCCTTAACTTTCTCATCTTCCTCTCTAGACCCAACAAACCATGCTTATGAATTTTGATTATTCATTAGACCTAATTTAACCCGGCCTTAACTTCCTTGACCCAATCGACCTTTGAGCTAGAGTCCATTCCCCCCATCAATTATTAACAATTGAGTAATTTGAGGTCAAATTTAAATGTAAATGTTTTATGCACTTAGTTTACACTTTTAAATTCCGTATAAAATTAGTTTAAATAATTAATACTATGTTTACAAATTAAAATATTTGAAAAGCCAATCTTAATTTTATATAGAGAAAATGACATTTTAGTTCATGAATTTTGACAACTCGGTCACTATCCCTTCTATAATGCGTATGCTGCACTAAGGTCTCAGGTACTTCTATAATGCCGTGGCTGTTGAAAATATGGACTCAAAAATGATTATTTGTATTCAATATTTTATCATATTCTGATCTGTTCCTAAGCTCTAAGCTCTTGGTTGGTTTTAAATTGAAAAGATTCTTGGCGAAATTATTAGATCTCTATTAAAATGCTATGATTATTGAAGATGTTTGTAGTGTTGGAAAGTTCAAAATGATATACAGTGTTAAAAAAGTGTACTGTAGGTAATAATGGCAAAATTTTTCTTTATTAGAATTAAGATTAATTTGAGATGGTTCAAATGAATGACATGAATTTCTTATTGTTAGCTGAATCAGTTTTAAATAAAAAGGGTTTCACCTGATAGTTTTGGCTCGTCTGCACGGTTGTGAATGATTTCCCACTACATGTAATTGCTTACAAATTTTTAGACCGGTTAGTGCGGGATAGAGGTCATACAAATAAATTTTTTTTTTTTTTTCAAAAGAGATAAAAGTAAAAGAATTCTCTGAGACAGGTTGAAAAACATCATAAATTGAAAGGATACTATGGTATATGGATTATGGAGCCTTTGCCATGACAATAGCGGCAGTCATTTATCTGAGTTCCATACTTCATATTAGTTCCCTTTGCTAATGCAATCTAAGCACCTTTTATGCAACATTAAAAAGAAGCAAGAAGTTGCAAGAGCCATAAGTGTATTATTTGGTGTGATAAAATCATTGGAATTTTTAGAGAAGGATACAAACTTGGAGTAATGCAAAGAGAGTTGAAGTGTTGCACTCTTTCTCTGTTCACTAACTTTGTACAATGTAGTAGACTAGTAGTGGATAGAGTATAACTCTCAAGTCTCTATCCACTAACCCTCTGTCCAGTGGAGTAGTGGACAGAGATTATACTCTGTCTCTCTGATGGAGATTATAATGTTACTGTGCTATACTCTTTGTGGGCTCTACCACTAATTTATTCCCTTTGCAACACAAAGAGGAAGAAAATTCTCTGTCCAGAACAAGGTGTGAGAGAGAGGGAGAGGGAGAGAGAGCAAATCAGAGTATGTGGTCTCATTTCTTTTATCAGATCTGAACTGGACCCTCTCACTTGATATAAAATAATTTTCTATTCAATACAACAAAGTTTTGCATTCCGTGGGCCTTGCATGCAGGGTCCGGTGTTACAAACTATGTGACATTCAAAACGTTATAAATCTTTGCATTTTCAGATTTTCTTCATTTTAATCAATAAATTAATTAAAATTTATTTTTGGATCTTCCACATTAATTTTGTAATCTACTGCGTCGATATAGTTGGTCCACATATTTCTCAATGTAGATTTTCTTCATATTAATTGATAAATTATTAAAATTTATTTTTGGATCTTCCACATTAATATTGTAATATGGTGCGTGGATATAGTTGGCCAACATATTTCTCAATTTGGAAGGACTGAATTGGATTGAGTCGTCCCCCGTCTATATAAACTTATCTTCTCTTAATATTATTTCACAATAGCAGCAAACTTTGTTGAGTTCCTAAATTGGCAGCCATTTCCGCCTCTTGATATCAACAGGTTTTCTATTTCCATTTCTTCCTCTTTGTTTTACAAATCAGGTGACTAGACATTTATTTGTCATTTTTTTTTAATCAAACCTGAATTGGATCGAGCCATCCCTTTCACTTGTTATAAAATGATTTTCTATTCATTACAACAGAGATTTGCATTCTGTGCATGGGCTTTGCGTGCAGGGTCCGGGTGTTACAACTATGTGACATTCAAAACATTATAAATCTTTTGTATTTCCAGATTTTCTTCATTTTAATTGATAAACTATTAAAATTTATTTTTAGATCATCACATTAATTTTGTAATCTGCTGTGTCGATATAGTTGGCCCCACTATTTCTAAATTTTGATTTTTTCATTTTAATCAATAAATTATTAAAATTTATTTTCGGATCTTCCACATTAATTTTGTAATTTACTGCGTCGATATTGTTGGCCCACATATTTCTCAATTTGGAAAGGACTTGCATTGGATGGAGTCATCCCCGTCTATAACAACAGATCTTTTTGAAATATTATTTCACAATAGCAGCAAGTTTGTTGAGTTCCTAAATTAGCAGTCATTTACCGCCTCTAGATAGTCAACGCATATCTCTATTTCCAATTCTTCCTCTTTTGTTTTACAATTCAGGTGACTAAGACTTTATTTCTCATATTTTTTTTTATACCTGAACTGGATTGAGCCATCCCTCCCACTTGTTATAAAATAATTTTACTTCAATACAACAAAGTTTTGTATTCTGTGCGTGGGCCTTGCAGGCACAGTCCGGGTGGTACAAATTATGTGACATTCAAAACATTATAAATCTTTTGCATTTTCAGATTTTCTTCATTTTAATCGATAAATTAGTAAAATTTATTTTCGGATCTTCACATTAATTTTGTAATCTGCTACGTCGATATAGTTGGTCCACATATTTCTCAATTTAGAATTTCTTCATTTTAATCGATAAATTATTAAAAGTTATTTTCGATCTTCCACATTAATTTTGTAATCTGCTACGTCGATATAGTTGGTCCACATATTTCTCAATTTAGAATTTCTTCATTTTAAACGATAAATTATTAAAATTTATATCCGGATCTTCCAAATTAATTTTGTAATCAGCTAAGTCGATATAGTTGGCCAACATGTTTCCATTTAGATTTTTTTTTTATTTTAATCGATAAATAATAAATTATTAAAGTTTATTTTCGGATATTCCACATTAATTTTGTAATCTGCTGCGTCGATATAGTTGACCCACATATTTCTCAATTTGGAAAGGATTTGAATTGAATTGAGTTATACCCGTCTAAATAAACTGATCTTCTTCATCAATATAATTTCACAATAGCAACAAACTTTGTTGAGTTTCCTAAATTGGCAGTCATTTTCCGTCTCTTGATAGTCCACACGTATTTCTATTTCCATTTCTTCATCTTTTGTTTTACAAATCAGTTGACTAGACCTTTATTTCTCAATTTTTTTTATCAGACTTGAACTGGATCGACCATCTCTCTCACTAGTTATAAGATGATTTTCTGTTCATTACAACAAAGTTTTGCATTATTGCGTGGGTCTTCGTGCACAGTCCGGTGTTACAAACTGTGTGACAATGAAAAAGTTAAAAATCTTTTGCATTTTCAGATTTTCTTCATTTTAATCGATAAATTATTAAAATATATTTTCGGATCTTCCACATTAATTTTGTAATATGTTACGTCGAATATAGTTGATCCACATATTTCTCAATTTAAATTTTATTCATTTTAATCGATAAATTATTAAAATTTATATTCGAATCTTCGAATTAATTTTGTATCTGCTACGTTGATATAGTTGGTCCACATATTTCCAATTTAGATTTCTTGATTTTAATCGATAAATTATTAAAATTTATTTTCGGATCTTCCACATTAATTTGTAATATGCTACGTCGATATGTTGGTCACATATTTCTGAATTTAGATTCTTGATTTAATCGAAAATTATTAAAAGTTATTTTCGGATCTTCCATATTAATTTTGTAATTAGTTGTGTCGATATAGTTGGCCCACATATTTCTCAATTCAGATTTTCTTCATTTTAATTGATAAATTATTAAAATTTATTTTCGGATCTTCCACATTAATTTGTAATCAGCTACGTCGATATAATTTTCCCACATGTTTCTCAATTTAGATTTTCTTTATTTTAATCAATAAATCACAAATTATTAGTTTATTTTTGAATATTCCGATTAATATTTTAATCTACTGCGTCGATATAGTTGGCCCACATATTTCTCAATTTTGGAAGGACTTGAATTGGATTGAGTTATACCTGTCTAAATAAATTGATCTTCTTCTTGAATATTATTTCACAATAGCAGCAAACTTTGTTGAGTTTCCTAAATTGGCAGTGATTTCCGTCTCTTGATAGTCCACACGTATTTCTATTTCAATTTCTTCCTCTTTTGTTTAAAAAATCAGTTGACTAGACCTTTATTTCTCAATTTCTTTTATCAGACTTGAACTGGATCGAGCCATCTCTCCACTTGTTATAAGATGATTTCTGTTCATTACAACAAAGTTTTGTATTATGTGTGTGGGTCTTGCGTGCACAGTCCGTGTGTTACAACCTTTGTGACAATAGAAAACGTTAAAAATCTTTGCATTTCTAGATTTCTTCTTAATCGAAAATATTAAATGTTATATTTTCCGGATCTTCTACAATTAATTCTGTAATGATGTTACGTCGATATAATTGGTCCACATAGTTCTCAATATAGATTTTCAACAATTAATCGAAAATTATAAAAAATTAATTTTCGGGATCTTCCAGATTAATTTTGTAATCTGCTACTTCGATATAGTGGGCCACATGTTCTCAATTTAAGAGATTCTTATTTAATCGATAAATTATTAAATTCA
>VALG01006945.1:0-12729 GCA_009835305.1 Ipomoea purpurea
GATTGAGGGTGTGCAGTGCACCTGCAGCCGCAACACATGGTTTCTAGAAGATTTTGAGTTCTTTGGTGGTATATGCTCTCACATATTTGGAGTAGAATCCTAGGTGATTTTTGTCTATGGATTGTTAATTTTAGATTTATGTCCAATGAGTGCACAATGTATTTTTGAGTAGAAAACATCTAGGTAAGTTTAAATTTTAAGTTCTTGGTTAGATATCGGGAAATTTTTTTGTGACTACATATTTCATCTAAGTTGTCATGGTTTTTCATGGTCGTGTAGGTTGAACATGTAATAAGAGAACAGAATGTTTTGGCAGCAAATGAATTCATTGAGCTCTTCTGTGAACTTATCGTGGCAAGGCTTCCTATTATTGCAAAGCAAAGGTGCTTCAAATTATTCAAGTCTGTGAAACAGTAATATAGGAAGTTTTAAAAAATGTGGCTGACCATTATCTTTTCTGTACTCTGCCCATTCCAGAGAATGTCCTGCAGATCTTAAAGAGGGAATATCGAGTTTGATATTTTGCAGGCCCTCGGTGCTCGGAGATTCCTGAACTTCTGGAAATTCGAGATTTTTTGAGAAAAAGTACGGAAAGGATTTTGTTTCTGCAGCTACAGATCTACGACCAAATGCTGGTGTGAACCGCATGGTAAGTATGTTTTCTTTTTTCCATCTGAGGATTATGCCACATTCAACAAATACTGAATAGAACTTTTAAAGCAATCTTTGATATTGAGCGTCATCCATAAGGACCTTAACTACTAAGTATCCTTTTGATAAGATGGATTATTTACATTTCAATACATCAAAAGCTAGCAAACCTATATCATGAAAAATTTGATAATATGGAGATAATTATTGAGAACTGGCTGCTTCTTTCTGCAGCTCATTGAAAAGCTCTCTGTAAAGACCCCAAGTGGTGAAGTCAAACTAAAAATCATGAAGGAAATCGCCAAGGAATACCAGGAGAATGGGATACAACAGAGTCTGAGGTTGAGCTTCTCAAGGCACCGGAAGAGCGTATAGTATTATCTCTCTCTCTCTCTCTCTCTCCTCTCTCCTCTCTCTCTCTATCTCTCAGTTGCTAGTTACATTTCTGTGCTGATCCCCATTAAGCCGTTGCCTCTCCTTGATCAGGAAGGACCAAACACTTTTGTAAGTGCCACTAGCTTACCTGTGAAGCCAGTTTCAAGGCAGTCTATTGACCTAACAACCCGGCAACTATGTAAGTTTATATACCTTGACATACTTTTACAAACATCAGTTTCCAGTATATACTCAAGGAGATTACAACCCGTTATTTTTTTCCCTGTTGAAAAACAGAATGACAAATTATGGAGAAACTGGCAACAAAAATTTTGAAGACCCAGCATCTGCAGCTAAAGCTGCAGCTGAGTCTGCCCAGCAAGCTATTTGCGCTGCAGAAGCAGCTGCATACCTAGCCAACAAAACTCTAAGAGCATCTTCTGGTTCCTATGGTCATGTGAATAATGCAGCTGTTGATGAGCAATATGACATTCAGAGGATGAATAGAAGGAACTCTGGAGACTCTCAGCATTCTGCTGGTAGAGTGATGCCAATAGACGACATTCATGCACAACAAAAGATTCGTAGATATAGCAGCTACAATGCTCCATCTGCAAATTTAGATGTCAAGTACGATGAATCAGATTGCGATGAAGAAATTGAGATGGAAAGTCCTAGAAATGCTGGTAGATACCCATACCCGCCAGCCACCTACTGATCATGATTCTAGACAAATCTATAGACACAGTATACATGCCGCCCCTCTCGCATTCAGGAGTCAATTTTGATGAATCCTACTATGGTGGAGAAACTGCCCCACCCCCAGAGCGCCCTGCACCACAAGTACCTCGTGTTCATCCCAAATTACCAGACTACGACGAACTCACTTCTCGGTTTTGAAGCTCTCAAGTACCAAAAATGAAACTGAATGATCACAAGTAATACATGTTCATCCCGAATTGCCAGACTATAACACACTCGCGGCCTGTTTTGCACCTCTGATGGTTTCTGAAATGTATATGTATTTCCTGCCCTGTTATTCTATAGTAGTTGAAGAAGTGTGAAAACTAGATGTACCAAACATCTCTATTGAACCCCTTTTCACTGATGTACTACTATTTGTTCTATTCAATATAAAAGTATTCTTCAGTGGTGTGGTCTGCATTTCCTCCAGCCAGTATATATATATAGGATACAGAGAACAGAAGTAATCAAGTACTCAAGAGTTCACTTAAACATTATTCTTTTTTTTTTTAATTTTTAATTTATTTTTTTAAAAATTTTTGTAAGAAATGCAAGAATATATGATCAAAGAATGAAGAAGATTTTCTTATATGTGACATTAGGTGATTAAACCTCTCTTTCAAAGATAGCTGAACTGAAGGGTGTGAAGGGAACACACAAACTCAATTAATCATCTTGTAATATTATGCTATGTTAGGAAAACCGAAAAAATGACTTCTGCAAGTCATTTTCGAGATTTTATTTAGTGTGTTTGGATGCAGTTGAAAAATTTCAGTTAACGGAAAACATTTTCCTTAATTGGGAAAATGGTGGTCATTTTGGCGGAAGTTGGCAGAAGTCAACTTCCGCCAATACTCAGCGCTTAGTTACCAGCATTATAGAAACTTCCGCAGGAATCAAGTGAATTTTTTATTATTGTATTTTTTTATTAGTTTTTTTGTGTTTTTTTTTTTTTTTTTTTGTTTTGTTTTGTTCTAGGCGGAATGTTTTTTTTTTGTTTTTTTTTTTTGTTTTTTTTTTCTGGCGGGAACCAGCGGCAAAAAGTCAATTTCAGCCAACATTCATGATTTTCGAGCGGAAACTTCTAGTTTCCGCAAGAAACCGATGTGAATTTTTTTGTTTTTGTTTTTTTTTTTTTTTTTTTTTTTTTTTTTTTTTTGTTTCCGCTTGGAAACCCCATTGTTTGTTTCGTTTTACTTTTGGAGGTTTTTGGTGGAAACCAATTTCACCGGAGATCGTAATTCTGGAAAAACCAAATCTGCAAGAAACCCTATTGACATTTCCTTTTTTTTTTTTTTTTGGTTTCAACATTGTTAATATAAAAAATATTTTTTATTCTAAATAAAATAATTAAAATATTATTATACATTCTACTCATTTTCAAAAAATGAACCAAACACACCAATAGTTTTTCAGATGTAACCAAATACTAAAAAATGAAAATGTTTCATTTTCCAAAAAAAAAAAAATTTCCAGAAGTCATTTACCTCCATACAATGAGTGAATTTATTGCAAACATTTATCTTTTAATTCTGTTCCAAATCCATTGATTTGCTTGCTCCATTGGAACCTGGATCACACATCATAATAATAAAGGCCAAATCATGAAGAAACACATAATCTTTCGCACTTATAAAGATACCAAACATTTTAAATCAACTCTACTAAAGACCAAAAATGATCTACAAACCATTTTTGGGAATCTCATATTACCTCTGAGGGTCTCACATTACTAAAAAAAACGAATGGGAGCATACAATATTTCTTTTAGTAATATGGGGATTCTCAACCATATAACTTGAACCGAACACACCCTTTATAGTTTATTCAGCAAGGGGAATCTAAGTATGGAATATTAAAATGTCCAGTGTTCACAAATGGGAATCCAATATGGAATATTAAAATGTCCAGTGTTCACCCATAGATCCTTACATAGCTATTAAGCATACATCACAATTTCTTCCTCAAACTATCAATGGTCAAATAGCCAGACTTCCAACACCAACCATTACTTACTAATTCAATCTGGCCAATAGTCAGTTGAATTTTGCCCTGTCTTAACAAATGCAAATAAACGCCTTCAAATGTTTCGCCTTGAAAGGGAAAGTGCAGATTCTTCAGAGGGGACAACAAAACTAGAACAGGGAGGAACAAATTATTAACAGCAACACCTGCAACGCATGACATCTGAGCATGTATAAGGTTTTGACTTCTCTTCAATTTCCTGGTGTGTTGGCGTATGTTCCATCCTGTATATGTTGCTTCGATCACAACAGGAGTAGTACAGATTTCGGCAAGCTCCTTTACTAAAAGGAAACACTCTTTCAGGAACCCCCCTGCACATACATAGCAAGTTCAAAAGAATTATTGATGAGCATTACTGTTTTACATTTGGCTACAAATAGTATGCAACCAATACAGGATTCAAATTAGAATGAACCTTAAATATGGGATCCTTCTCCGTCTAACAAGCTCATAAGTAGTCTGGTTTGTCAAAATAAGGTAGCTGTTTCAAGACAAAAATCAGATTTAATATAAGTTTAGAAACAAGCTGGGAAGTAGTGGAAACCCACATTAATGAGAAAGATGGCTGCCCAAACACTATAGGGAGAGAAATGGACAGCAGCATATTTTTAAAAAATGTGAAAAGATAGTGCTAGTTTGATGTCAACATCAAAGGGGTTGCAACTTAAGAAAATGACTATTTAAAGGACACTTCTACTTTTTTTTTTTTTTATAACTTCTGTCCGCTAAATGATGATCTCAAGAGTCTTTGAAACTATTTTTTGCTATCAAAACACAAGCATCAGTTTCATGTCCATGCTCCGCTCCCCATTATTTTGTAAATTACCTTCATCTTCACAATGAAACATGCTTAACTTTCCTCAAAGTGGACTAACATATGCTTCCTAAACTATTTTTACGTCAATATGGAATGGTATTCCAGCAGAAATAGAGACCGGAATTGATGTTACTCTAAGGTGCACCATCCTCCTTTTACTTGATACAATGCTAAAAGTCAAAAACTGTAAGGCCACATCACCTTCTTTCCTGTTGTACAGGAAAACAATATTCTTTTACCTGGAGGTAACTATTAGCATCCCTCTCTCACAATTCCTATTTGCCCACCCAAATGGAAAGTTAATTCCCAGAACACAAGCCTAAAACCTGAATAGTTTAGCAAGTCAATAAACTGAGTACCAAATAATATGATGATGCGATGCAAGACATTACAATGGCCAAATAACACTTTAAGGAGTATAAAATAGGTACCTGTGAAAAAGTAGTAGGAGAAACAAAAAGATGAAGAAAAATGATAACATAGCTAGCAACAGAATCACAATTGCATAAACCCACCTGAAAAAGAAAGAAAAACCATAACATTATGTTTAGGTCATTTGACAAGATTTTCTATATACTCTTATTCCTTGGTTTTAAACAATTGAAAAGGTGGTTTGAACTTTGAAGAAGAGTAAAAGTGGATCCTCACATTTTCTTGCATTTTATCTCATCAAACAAACATTTAGCCTAAAATCGTAGAAATATTACATATCCAAGTTGGCATACCTGATGGTTTTATGCCAAGAGGTTATTATATTACAAGGCCAAACATTGAATTTTCAACCTCTCCAGCTCTCCTCCCCCAAATAACACAGGGAATACAAGGAATGCACAGAACAATATCAGGATAAAATTGCAACTTGGAGTGGAAGACACATACCATGCCTTTGATATACTAGACTTAAGGAATTGAATGTATAAGATGCCAGTCCAAATGCTCAAAGCTGTTTCCTCACAAATGTACCACCTGGTGTGATCAACTAAACATTTTAGCATAAGAGTTAATGAGATATAAAAGAGTACGGACAATACACACACACATGAGTACATAATATCAACTTTTTAAAATCGGAAACAAAGAATTACATAAGAGAAGAAAGACGAATGAAATATGTATGCATACAACTGACCCTCACTACATTAAATACAAGAATGTAGGCTCACCAAAATCGGCAATGGTTACCCTGCCCTATACATGTCCCAAGCCACACACAATGATGGTCAAACTCAAGAACACATTTGTCACAATCATGACATGTTTAGTTCGTGGAGGCTGCAGAAAAATTTCCATGCAAGAAAAACATCAAGAACATGAAGGTATTGCCAAAAGGTTTATCAGTTATGTACATTTATACAAATATTAGTTTATTACAGTTATCCTGACCAAACACTACATTTGGAAGGCAAAACATAGTAATATGTATTCTCCAGTTGCAATTCAAAATGCCCTTACAATACATATATTGCTTCTCTTTTACAATGCACGTGAGCATTTAAAGTGAAAATGGAAATATAATTCCAGAATGTAAATCTTTAAATTCATATTTCATTATCCATTTTCCTAACATCAAGAATCATTAAAAATCACCATAATAATGTATTCCATAAGGTAAGTAGGTAACAGCTTCAAATACAAAGGAAAACAAATACAGGAGATTTTACCTGCAGAGATTGACAGTAAGTGCAAGTCCAAGTTCTGGAAAACACAGATATATAGGTCCTAAGTTCCCTCTGAATGTAGGGCTACGAGTAGCAGCAGAACATTGAGAATAGGTAGTTATTAGATCATAGAAATCACCCACCTACAGATGATCCATGGGGATACAATCCATCACTAGCTTTGCCCAAGGTGTTGCACTAGGCCCTAAAAGATGGCTCCGATCAATTGTAATAACTGCACTGCCATTTTTGCTTGAAGCAGGTTGTCTTTGCTTGATCATTTAACAAGAACATGAGCAGGAGCATGACGACAGTTAGATTATTCAATAACATCAAGATCAACAGAAGAATGACAACTAATTGATTATCTGACAGTACGGAGAAGAAGTATTCCTACCTTTACTGCTTAATATAGTTACGTACGATAACAGAATTTCTTAGTATATTTTTTATAAAGGAATCCCCCAATACTTTTATTTCAATTTCCTTTGCATACATCTTAGTATCCAGAAAGAAATTGATCTTACTTTGAGGCCACTGATGTACTATTATGCAAGGCACCTGCCTCATTGACAGTCCTCATTACGTCAAGAATATACCTAGAGTTTCAACAAAGAAAAGATTTAGCCCTTGAATCACAATCTTATGGGCCACTTAGACAAGGAGTAAAGAGAAATTATTGGCAATGTGGATCTTAACCCCAAAAATTACCCTGAGGTGAAACCGAAGTGATAAAATATTGAACCAGTGTGACAATGAACAACAAGTAGTATATTGCAATATACCTGTGAGAAAGAAAAATGGATGGTCATATTCATTTTATGGACAGAAATTAAAATTTTAAAATATAGTCTTAAAAAGTTATCCATGAATCATGATCCAAAAAATATTGACTGCTTAATGTGCTAGCATTAATGTATGAATTTCTCCCGAACAAATGAAAATGCATTATATATCAGAAGTAGCTAGTTCTACACTTCTACAGCATATTTGGAGTGTTCTGTATATGTACATGAGACTCTGGTGGATGCATGAACCTAGGACAAAATTGGTTAAAATAAGAACCATTTATAACAAGAAGAAATGCAGAAGAAGAGTAAGACCAGTGAATCAAATAATGACCCCTCCCAGCATACTGGCATTAATAATTCAGCAGTTCAAATGTATGCATTCACATTCTCTAGCATTATCCATTGCCAGTTAGAATAGTTAAACCAACTCAGGGTTAACAAACAGCCAATCAGCACCTTAAGAATCACATTTTTCATTAGAAACTTCACATCCTATCCTGTGATCTATAACACGTGACCAATTCAATCAATTATTCAATTTAACACTCACTTACATCTATGACTGTATCATTCTGCTACCAAGCACTTTGTCGGTGTTCACAAACAATTAAACTCAAATTAAACAAGCATACTCGTAAGAACGTAAAAGACATCGGCATTACCAAGGCACTTGTCTGGCATCCTCAATTAACTCTGAGTCCAAACCAAAATAGAACGCGGCGATCATTCCACGTGCCGCGTCAGCAACACTATTTTAGCAAGGTGGATCTCCGGCTAAAATGTTTCAACTTCAATTCAAATTCAATTATCTAATAACACGACACAGGTAGACGGAATTACACAATATTAAGATGGCGAGCGCAAGAAGTACGGTTACCTCGGATCAGAATAAGCAGGGCCATGAAGCGCCACAAGCTGGTCGGGAAAACGAGACCGACGTATCGCGGAGGAGGTTTGCCGCAGCATGCTCCCATTGTTGTCGTTCGTCCAGTGACTCAGCGCAGTCGGCGATTCTCAGTAGCTCATTGCGGTTTTTGATTTGCAGGCCAGCTAGAGGAGAGAGTTGAAGAGTTAGCTGCAGAGAGAACAATGAGGGAGGGAGGGGAGGGAGATGGGCATTCAATTGGGGATTGATTCTTTGTACGGGTCTGCGGTCCAGATCCGGGGGGAGAAACCAAACTGGAGTCTGAGTCAACTCGCCCATGCTGCGCGTGTTTCACGAAGTCTGGATAATTGGATGTGAACGTCGATACTGAATTCCTCATTTTTAGGGCTGCCATTTTCTCTCTTATTCGGCCACCATAACTACTTCCTTACTAGAACCCACCCCGTCAGCACTCTCACTCCGTTATAATCCATACAACTAAAATACAGTTAAACCTGTTATGCAGGATTTTTATTTTTATTTTATTTTTTACAATTTATTTATTTCATGTGGTTTGTGATCTACATAATAATAAAATAGAAAAATTAGAAAAATAGTTAAATAGACCTCTCAATTTTACATCAAAAATAAATTAGATACGGTGATCTGTTTGGTAAAAAATTAACACAATCAGCTAACAG
Source organism: Ipomoea purpurea (assembly GCA_009835305.1). Classification (NCBI taxonomy): domain Eukaryota; kingdom Viridiplantae; phylum Streptophyta; class Magnoliopsida; order Solanales; family Convolvulaceae; genus Ipomoea; species Ipomoea purpurea. Next base: position 8,628 of record VALG01006945.1, read on the forward strand.
CATATTTACCAAATATGACCATAAAGCTTTAAAAATAAGCAATTAGGTTGTCCTTATCCTGCAAACATCTCCCACTCTAAAAATGGGTCCCATTCCACATCATCTCATTTGCAAATCATATATATTCACACTACAGATGGCAGTAAAAAATAAAAGAAAATAATATTGCCTTCCATGTCATCATGCCATGTCATATTGCAAAGCTTAAATTTGCTGGGATAATCTCAGCCTTAAACCCTCAAAGCCCTCAAACATGTTATTTTCATGCAACTTCCACCCCCAAGCGGTTACAAACCTGTTATAGGAAATCATTCTCCATTCCAATAAAAAATTCAGCGAATCTAACCGATAAAACACCTTCTAATCGTCTTCTCGGGAGAATTTTTTGCCCCCTCTTCCGGGGAATGGCACTTATGGTCACCTTCTTCGGAGAAGGCTGTTCTGGTCACCTTCCTCAAAAGAAGGCAACCAGTTCTAGTGCCTTCTCCGAAGAAGTCTACCATTTTGTTCGATGGTGATTTTTTTCGGTTAAATTTTTTCGGTCAAAGGAAAAAAAATTACAATCAACGGCGTAATTTACTGGTAACCTGTTGGTTACTGGTAGATTTCACTTATTTAACAAAAAATAACATGGTTGAAAGTTTAATTACTTTTTAAAAATTCAAGTGTCCTAATTGATTTTGTATAAAAAGTTTATGGGCTACTTTGCAATTTTTTTCAAAAAAAAAAATTTAAAGTGGAATTTTCAATCATGGCTAATTAATCTAAGTTGTAAATATTTTCCCTTCTATAGATTCGATTCGAAAAAGATAATCAACCAAAAACAGAAACAAATGCCACTTATATCCAGTTTTAAACGTCAAGCAATACGTGGAGGTTACTCCCAACTATAAAACCAGTAAAAAGCAAGCAATCAGTGTAGCGTGGATCGCACTCTATTCAAGTTTCCCAATTGAAATTAGGATCCACACAAGGAAAAATGACACTTTGCCGTTCGTTGGGTTATTAGCGGCCACTCCCGAAATAACGTCCGGGTTCGAGTATTATGGTGCTTAATCAAATTAAGTTCTTGGATTTTAGGTGGATGCTTGCCAAAAGGGAGTGGCGGACTGCCTAATAACGCCAAAAACGAAGAAACTCTTAGAATGGCAGAGGCAAATAGAGCTTTTTGCGCATTTCGTTAATCATGAACAGGATCTATCCATCCTCTCGATCGGAAAAGAATCAAGAGAAAAAGAAAGAAAATAGAATGGATCGATAGATTTTTTCTCGAAACAAACGAAAGATGAAAACATAAATCATGGATCAACTAAGCCCTCTCGGGGACTTTCTTTAAAGAGGGAACCTCATGTAAATACCATGGTAATAAGAATAAGGTTGATGATTCATTGGATTGATATTCTTAAGAGAATGAGATTCCTTATCTCAAAAATTGGAAAGTTCGACACATATTGGTATTTTTTTTTTTTGGTATTTAGGATGAATGAATATTTAAAATAATCACTTAGGTGACATCGCGACAATTACATGAATGAATAACTTTATTGATTCTCGATTCTTCAGGTAGAAATTTTTATACAGTGAGATCTTCGGTTTTATGTGGGCTCGAGGTCCTTCAATAGACGGTCACAATTTAACATACATAACATGTTATTTAAGATACAAGTGCTTGTAGTTCACTGGTACCGGATTAAACCTTGTGTGGATGTCTTAGAGTTTGATCTTTAGTGAACAGGGTAGGACTAGGAATATGTGGATTAGTTCTTGTGATTTAGCGTCATTGGCTCTGTCAAGAAGATAGACTCTGGCAGGTGTTCATAACCCCTTATTGGGCTCCAAACTGCTCAAGTTGCATGCCTTTTCCATATGGCAGCAATTTGGTCATATCCCGACTAATTATGAAACCCCTGTTTACTATGGCCCAGACTATTGGTAATCATTCGATCCTCCGCTGTTTCAAAAACAATCTTGATTCCTTCCCCAAGTGTCTGCCAATGAGGGCATCAAAGTGTCTGTTGTCTGATTAGCTGACTGCTCTTAGTCCAATCCCACCTCTCTCAGAATCCTCCTCAAGTTCCCAGAATACACACACTTGACGTTAATAATTCTTTGGAATTTATAAGTAAATGTTTTCTATTTTAATTTTTTTTGTTATTTTTTTAGTTTTACATAAAAGCACCTGTGTTTGAAGTTAATATTCCCTTTGAATTTTATGAATAAGTAGTCCCATTTGTTGAGATGTAGGGCCTTCTGAACTTATTACTTGTAATGGCTACACAGTCCTATTAAGTCATCCATTGTGATGGTATTAATATAATAGAATTCTAACTTTTTTGAAATTGATTCGACGCATTATTTTCGAATGGTTACCAAAAAATGAGCAAAGTGTGTATTTCCTCTTTCGATTAAGTTTTTAGATAATTCCACAATCGATTCATGAATGCTGATCCTATTTTTAATACCGTGGTTCGATCTAATAAAAACTTGTGCGTTCTGCATAATCAATTTTTTTTCCATCCTAAGTGCATCTAAAAAAGAATTTCCGTAATTTAAAGACACAGTTTGGTAAAATAATATGTTTCCTTAGTACTCAGTTCATACATTCGTACTCCTCTACATCCCATTAGTGCTATATACAAACCAGTTTTTTTTGAAGTAATTTTCGTGAAGCTCTTATTTATAGCGGCACACTATTGTTATACCGATATTGGAGAGAAGAACCTATTCATGAATTGTTGCGGGAGAAATTTTGTCCCAATTTCGAGAAACCAATGTTCAACGAAATCTCTTGAATTTTTATTATTTGAATATAACCTGTTGCTACAACATCTATGTATTCCCTCTTATCTCGCTATGGAGTAGTACAATTGGAATTCCCCTTGATACAGACACAAATCGGCTAAAATCTTTTGTGAAACAACTGTCGCATTTAACTCAGTAGCAGTTAATCTTTTTTTTTTTATATTTCCGCTATAGTTCTAACAGAAATTAGCTCTAGTGGTGAGGAAGTGTTTCTTTATGCGGAGAGTTATAGCCTACGAAACAGATTATTTGAGTTCATATATACTCATAATACTTCTTTTTGTAGCACTCCATATATGTTCTAGTTTATGCTACTAAACCACTTATCCATATTATTTCTGGATATATCCAAATCTGACAAGAATTTCTGTTAACTGTAAAGGTATCTATATGATGAACGACTATAGATAAATATTTATTGATGGGATCGCTTGGCTAAAAGCTACTCATTTCTGTTTATACTGGATTCTATTCAATGGATATATACTTAATCGATGAGACATATATGGATTTATTAAATCATGAAAGTAAAGCCTCAAACTTATTGGACGAACGCACAGAAGAGATTTGAGTATCAAGGAAAAATACTGTGTTTATTAAATGATGGTTCATAGTTCAACTACAATTAAAGTATGTGGGAAGGTTGACATTGGAAGAAATAAGGTTTAAACTAAGTTATTTTTGAACAAATCCTTATTCACAATCTAATTTACATTATCAGTTAGAAGTAAATGCAATTTTATTGAAATTAATGAATATTAAAAATGTAATTTATATCTTTCTAATAACTATCATAGTGAAGTTTTGTATAATATGATTTTTTTTTTCGTGTCAATATTTAGCAGTTTTAAAGTATACACTGAATGATTTAATTGACGTGAAGGGGGTCAAAGCCTCAAAATGAATCATTATAAGAATTTTTTCGCCTCTTAGGAATAATTCTCCCCTTACGGCTCTTAAGGGTTGATTATTTTCGGTAAAGTTCCCGCGTTTCCAAGGCGGAGGAGGATGGGGAAGCCGGAGGTGGCCGCAACACAGCCGGCGGCCGGTGAGTGACGGATTATGGAAAGAAGGACGGGTCGGACTTCCAACCTTTTAGAAGGACACGCAAGCGCCTTCGCGGAGGCTAAACGTGGACAGGACCGGTCTTGGGGAGGAATGACGCACGTACCCAGTGACCTCGAGAGCGAACCTGTTTGAAGGAAGAAGATTTTCGCTGGGAACGATTAAAAAAAGGAAGGAATGAATCGTTAACTAGGTATTCAATCAACTAAAACATTTGGACAAAGGAAATGTATAA